>VYZP01072648.1:10474-70051 GCA_013400635.1 Hypocryptadius cinnamomeus | reverse complement strand
AAATTTCAAAGGCAAACATAGGTGGAATTTCACGGACTCATAGAATATTTTGTGTTGGAAGAGAATTTAAAGATTATATACCTTCCTCCCATCCCTGCCCCTTCCACTTGCCCAGGTTTCTCAAAACCTTGAACACCTCCAGGCATGGGGCATTCACATCTAATCAGGGCATCCTGTTACAGGGCCTCACCACCCCCACAGTAAATAACTTCTCCCAAATAGCTAATCTAAACCTACCTTCTCTTAATTTAAAGTCATTCAAGTTTCAGTTAACCCCAGAGGCCAGGTTGGATGGGGATCACTGTGGGAGATAAAAATGATCACTGAGTCACTTTCAGCAGCTTGCCAGCAGCCCTGGCTAACTGGAGAGGTTCCAGACATCTGGAGGTTAGCAAATGTGATGCCCACCTATAGGAAGAGTCAGAAGGAGGATCCAGGGAACTACAGACTTGTCAGCCTGACCTTGGTGCTGGGGAAGGTCATGGGTCTGATCATCTTGAGTAACATTACATGAAATGTACAAGACACTAGGGGATTGGGCCCAGCCAACACAGCTTTTTCAAGGGCAGATCCTGCTTGACTAAACTTCTATGACAGCATGACCCACTTAGAGGAGGAGGGAAAGGCTGAGATGTTGTCTGCCTAGGATATAATAAAGCCTTTAACGCCATTTCCCATAGTCTTCTGTCAGAGAAACTGGCTGCTTGGGTCTTGGACAGGCATATTCTTCATTGGGTGAAAATCTGGCTGGATGGTTGTGTCCAGGAAGTTGGAGTGAATAAATCCAGTTGGTGACTGGTCAAAAGTGGTGTTCCCCAGGGCTCAGTACTGGGGCCAGTCCTATTTAATGTCTTTATGATCTGAATTAGGAGACTGAGTGCACCTTCAGGCAGTCTGACACTAGGTTGGGTGGGAATGTTGAGGGTAGGAAGGCTCTACAGAGATGTGAGGATGGAGTGATGGGCTGAGGCCAATTGTATGAGGTTGAACAAGACAAAAAGCTGTGTCCTGCATTTGGGCCACAACAAATCCATGCAACACTACAGGCTTGGGGAAGAGTGGCTAGAAAGCTGCCCAGTGGAGAGGGACCTGGGCTTGACGGTTGACAGAAGGCAGAACATGAGCCAGCATGGCTCAAGAAGACTAATGGCATCCTGGTTTGTATCAAAAATAATGCAGCCAGCAGGACTAGGGCAGTGATTGTCCTTCCGTACTTGGCACTAGTGAGGCCTCAACTCAAGTACTGTGTCCAGTTTTGGGCCCCTCACTACAAGAAAGACCCTGAGTTACTGGAGCATGTCCAGAGAAGAGCAAAAAACTTGGTGAAGGGTCCGTAGCACAAGTCTGATGGGGAGTGGCTGAGGAAACTGGAACTATTTAACCTGGCACAAAGGAGACTGAGAGGAGACCTTATCACACTCTACCTGAAAGAAGGTTGTAGGAAGGTAGAAGTCTATCTCTTCTTCCAAGGAACAAGTAACAGGACAAGAGGAAATGACTTAGAGTTGTATCAAAGGGAGATTTAGATTGGCTGTTAGAACTAAAGTCTGCACTGTAAAGGAGTGTCAAGCTTGAAACAAGTTGTTCAGGGAAGTGTTTGAGTCACCATCTCTGGAAGAATTTTAAAAGTGTGTAGGTGTGACACTTAGGGACATGGTTTAGTGATGGACATAACAGTGTTGGGTTAATGGTTACACTCAGTAATTCTAATGGTTTTTTTCAACCTAAGTTACTGTACAATTCTAAGACTCTGCAACTGTAATTCCATGGTGAGTTTATATTGAAAATTGTCTTAAATAATCTGTATCAAAGACAATCTTTGTAAGAATTATTAGTTTCTCGAACACCAATTATGCTTAGTTCTTTAAAGACTGAAGATATTGATATAAGCTGCATGGGCAACTACTACTTTTTAAAGAAGCTGAACCATGCAACTAGAGAAGAAAAAATAATAAAGACACAACAATAATAAATTTGTCTCATGACAAATCGTTAATAGAGCATTATAATATGAATGCGTATTTAAAGCATGAGGAAAGACCAACATTTTCTTGTTAGACCAAGCTTTAATGAGCATCAGTTCTCAAAACATATATCAAGAACTTCATGGTTCTCTTATCCATTTGTCACACATGCTCTGTGAGTATCTAAACTGCATTTTCCTGTTTGCATGGCACCTCAGTGCTCTCTCTAGCTGCATGAAAGTAAAATCACATTCACCGGCATGTTGGAGGAGTTGAAAGTGTTCAACAAAAGCAAAACAAGATAAGATTATGGCAAGATGAGGACTGAGTGGCCAAACTGAATGTGTTACGATAAAGGTGAATTTTGTAGTCTCATCACTGTCAAAACGTATTTCCTGTATCTTGTCTCCAGAGTAATATATGTGATTGGTGGAAAAATACAGCTTTCTCTCTTCTGATTAATGTAATGCCATTCAGTAACTGCAGATACCACATCCATCTTCAAACAGAAGCATGGTTTGTAATATTTAAGCAGTGAAGCCATGAACAAGCTACCCTTACACAAGGATGGACAACAAAAATCGCACTTTTCATTTTTTTAATTTGTTTTCTTCAAGATAATGGAAAGCCGTAGATGTACATGAAGATTAAAATTTAATTATTTTTAAGCTATTCAAACTAATTCAAAATGCTTCAATCACTTCATGAAGCTTGAAACCTCTTAAAACAGCACCAAATAGCAGGCTGTAAAACATTTTTATGTGTATGCTTGTGGGTGGTTTTTTTTCAACTTGAAATTTATCAAAATAACTTTTGATACAAATATTTTTCAACAGCCAGCTGAACATTAACCAGCATGTGTCCAGGTGGCCAAGAAAGCCAAAGGCATTCTGGATTCAACCAGAAATAGTTTTGCCTACAGGACCAAGGCAGTGATTGTCCCCCTGTACTCAGCGCTTGTGAGGTCACACCTCGAATCCTGTGTTGAGTTCTGGGCCCTCACCACAAGAAAGGCGCTGAGATTCTGGAGGCAGTCCAGAGAAGAGCAAGAGCTGGTGAAGAGTCTGGAGCACAAGTCTGATAAGAAGCAGCTGAAGGAGCTGGGGGTGTTTAGCCTGGAGAAAAGGAGGCTCAGGGGAGACCCTATCGCTCTCTGCCTGAAAGGAGGGTGTAGCAACATGGTTATTGATCTCTTCTTCAAAGGAGCAACTGGTAGGACAAGAGGAAATGGCCTCATGTTTTACAGGGAGGGTATAGTTTGGATATTAGGAAAAATTTATTCACCAGAAAGATTGCCAAGCACTGGAAAAGATTGCCCAGGAAAGCAGGGGAGTCACCATCCCTGGAGACATTTAAAATATTTGTAGATGTGATGCTTGGAGACATGGTTTAGTGGTAGACTTGACAGTGTTAGGTTAATGGTTGAATTTGATGATCTTAATGGTCCTTTTCAACTTAAATGATTCTATGATTAATTTATTTTTATATTTTATCCAGTTAGGAAAATTCAGCACAGATGACACTTAATGTTGCCCTTTGTCAGTGAGTATAGTCAGAAACTTTTCCAATCTTAAAATGCACACTTTATCAACCTTAAAAAGAAAATCCCTTTCACTTCCCACTTAAAGTGATTTGACTGAATATTATTTTAATGGCTAAATGCAGTTTTCTGAGTGTGTGTTTTCACATGTATAACTATTTCTCCATTTTAAGAGGACAATGACATATTTGAATATCTGCAGAGAACTGAAAACTGGTGCCCGTAGCTAAAAAAAGGGGGTTTACAACACTACCTACTTTACACCAAATTGGAATAGCAGGAACTCTGAAGAGCAAACAGAAGCATGATAGAAATGGCAATATCCTAACCTTTCTTTAACTATTTATTCATGAAAGGCACTTCACTGTCAAGTTTATAATTCTGTGTTGATACTACTTTTGGAATTTGCATTAAATGACATTTTGATTATAGTATTCAAATGCCTGTGCCCTTAAAACTTTGCCATTTGTTTTGTATTCAGAAATCTTCCAGCTAAATGTCCCCATTTCCATTTTGCTCTGGATTCCACTGAGACTATATAGGAAAGAATTACTAAGGTTCTCCTTCCCAAAAGAGTCTCGTCAGGTAAAAGAAATTCAAATTATAGCATATTGTGCACCAGCTCTTTGATTCTTTGATCTAGATTATAGTTTTGAGCAAATAAGATGGTGTTTTGTTAAAAGTAGACACCTTTTTTTTTTTGTTTTAAATCTATCTTTATTGCTAAAAATCCAGGACATACTTACACAAAGCAAGTGTGAGTAGTTATTATGTAAATTCTCTGACCATGCCTTTGAGCCATAACCTTTCGAAACCATTGGGAGTTTCAACCCAAACAATTAGATACATTCAGTGAGGGAAAAAAATTACTAATGATATTAAAATAGCAACAGGGATATGACCTCAGGAAGTTCTTAAGTCAGAAAGTGCTTACATCTGCACAACTGGCACCTGGGAAACTATTACTATGCAATTGCCCTGTCTCTTCTTTTCTTAGGCATCTACCACTGACCAGTGTCAGTGATAAAATGGTAGAATGATCACCTGTGTGAGCAGAATTAAGCATGTTACATTAAGCCTTACTACCTACTATATTTTTTCTTTGAGTCAGATGGAATACATTTTGCTTCCACTAAAATCTCTCCTTTACAAAACAGGATCAGATCAAAATATCTGATATATTGTAAAATGTTTTGTACCTGCCATGAACTGTCATCTATCAGATTGCATTCTTCAGTCAGACAAATATTCTCCTAAAAGTTCACTATAGCAAACAAAAGGAAAATGCAAACCAGAATATTTTCCAGAACCATGGGGAGCCCATGAGGCACAGATGGTGAAAATTAAGATTTAAAAGCATACCCAAGATGCCATTAACTTTTAACAAATATATTTTTCCTCACTTGAATCTAAAAGCAGTGTTTCAAAAGCACATGATTAATATTGTCTTTAAAAATGAAATCAATATTCTTGGCAACAGTGTTTCCTTAAGGAGAGAGTATTTAAATAGTTTGCTACTCTTCAGTTTTGAGAATTTTCCCATTCCTGGAACTCAAAACAAGACAGAATGTAAGCATAAGCTTAAAAAATGAGCAAACCTATGGTCTTAATATCTGCCTAAACACTTGTTTGGATCTAGGTTAGACTGTCCACTGTCATCAAACTATAGTTTAGCACAGGGTTAGACCATGATTTTTTGATGAATTGTGCTAAGGCACCCCCTCTGTGCCTTCTCATGGATCATAAAAGGAGAAATTAATTTACCCTGTGTGTACCACACAAAGTAAGTTGTACAAAATAGTGAGATAATCCTGAAAGAGATACTACTATAGTATAGTAGTACAATTTTATGCATTTTATCAGTTTATCTGATAAAATCAGCAATACTACTTTGCACTTACTTTGACAGGATAGTATAGGAACGCAACACAATTGGGCATTAGTGTTGATGCTGATGAAAATTATGTAAAAGTTACCAGTGCTTTGTTAATTCTTTTAATTTTATAGAAAACAAATAGTTAACACTGTCTTCCATACGATCTCAGAAGTGCTCAGATGAAGTAGGGGGTTTTTTTCCAGTAATAATTTTAGAAAATTTTAAGAGAAACCTTTTAGTAGTAACTGCACTTGTTCAAGTTTTTAACACACCTTTTATCGCTAATATTTCAAGTAGAACTAATTTAAAGTGTTTTCTTTGCTTAAAAGAAAAGAAAACATGAAAGTTCTGATTGACATGATAATAAGTTCACTATTAAAATGTTCACTGAAAATCAACAGAATTACTTCAGAGCTGAACATTTCTGCAGAAAGATGAAAGCTAAGCATATTTCACTTAAAGCTGTAATTTTTCAAAGTTCTAATTAAGGCTTAAAATATTTTTTTCAATAATTCTACATTAACATTGCTAAAGAACTTCCTGTTATAAATTTGTTGTGCTAGAAAGAAGCTGTAGAAGTCAAAATAGAATTATTATACAATTTTTGCATAACTCTAAATATCTTTATCAACATTGACCTCTATGAACATTAACTGAATTGTGTGTGTTTACACAGTCACAACCATCAAGTTCACTGAAAAAAACCCAAGGTAGCTAAGCCATAAACTGTTGGGAGGAAAGAGGCTGTTGTGTGTGTTAAGGGATGTAGCACAGTACATTTGATTTTTCCTCCAGTAGTGTAAAGTTATGGGGCATTCTATTAACCTGACAGCTTAAGATCTCACAATTTGTCAAGACTGTGTCTCTCCACATCACCTCCTTCTGACAGCTGAAACAAGAACAGAGGTTTTCATGAAACACTATTGGCCTTCTGATGTATTTTTCACCATTCCCTCACACATCTTTCTTGTCCTTCATTGACACATAAAATCCTTATAGAAAAACACTATGCCACAAAATGATATAGCACCTCCTCATTCATGGTAACTAACAGTCAGGGATAGGCCTCAAATGACCTCCAACCCTAGGACTAGAGAAAGTGGAATGTAACTTCTCAAACCCTTAAAAATATCATACCACCACAAGGTTGTCAACACCTACAAAAATTAACATGTGTAGAAAAGCAGTGGCATAAGAAATACCTGGACATCCTTTCATGGCAACAGTAGTTTGACCAGTGGTCGGTCACAGAAGCAGATCAATAGCTTGCTACTGCATCATATCCCCCTTCACCAACAGCATCCCTCTGAGTGTTGTTGCAAAGTAAAGCACTGGCACCAGAATAAGCAGGTTCTCACAGCTCTGAAAGAGGCAGTGCAGTCAAGTTTTTGCATTGGAGAAAATGTTCAAGGACTCTAGCCCTGAAAATGGTTTAGTTTGTGTGATCAGAGAGTTAATCAGGATGGAAAAGTTCATCAAGGATCAAGATAAAGAGAGGGATATCACTTACCTGTTACAGTCTTGACCCAAATCTGTTGGGGAAACATTAATTTATTGCCAATTGAATTAGAGATGGATATTGTAAAAAAAAAAGGAACTAAAACATTCTTCTTCCCCTCCTTATCTTCTCGGGCTTCATCCCTAATTTCTCTAACCTCCTCCACCCCAACTATGCAGGGGAGTCCATAGAAGCCCATTCTCTCTCTCCTCTTCACACTTCTCCCTGCTCCAGCCTGAGACCTTCACACATTGCAGTCATTCAAGGTAAACCTGCATCTGCATGGCCTTTTTAGTGGCTGTAGTTCCTTCAGGGCATGTCCACCTGCCCCGCCAGGATCGTTCCCATGGTTGCAGGAGCCTCCCTGCCGGGTCTCTCCTGCCCCGTCCCTGCTCCCGCTGTCCCCTCGGGGCTCGCAGGGCTGTTTCTCGCTCGCTTCCCCTCGCTCAGCCCTGGCTGCCGGGCAGCGTTTTGCCCGCCCTTGCCCAGGCTTTCCCCGGGGCTGAGGGGCTCAGCCGTGCCCTGCGCTGGGGCTGGAACTGGAACTGGCCATGTCTAGCATAGGTCGCTGGAGACCTTTAGGTTAATTGTTGCTGAGTCCTCTGACTTTGTATCAGAAACTTCAGCACACCGAGTGTTAGGACCACAACTATTCATGAGATATAATGTAATTAATATTGCACCTAGAGTAAAAGTACTGTCTGGTAACTGCCAGTAATAATATAAGTGATTGAAAATTAAAATATTTAATTTAATCTTCTTATAGAATCCTGACTAAACAAGTCTAATTCATCATGTATTATGAGAGAATATACCAATTCTAATAATTAAACTATGTAATGGACTTCAAGCAGTATTTTAAACATGAGCATTCATACTTAAAGCCCTCATATAGGACCGTTGTGCAGATGACTCCTATTTATAAAAATGTTGTAAGGAGAGCTGTTACTGAAATATTTTTTATTTTTTTTTTAATTTAAGAGCAAAAATAGAAAGCCAGATTTCCTGTTATATAGATATATAATTAGAGTCCTCATTATAGGCATTCTGGAATTTATTCTGATGACTGACAACCATGAAATTCTAAGTGACACTCTGAGAACTCTGTCATTTATTTTCCTGCTGTCCAGCTTCATTTAAGGAACTGTCCTTCAATGTCTCAATATGAATACATTTAGACATTAGCTAATGTATCATTCTTGACATCTATTCACCTTCAGCAGTGCATTAAAAAAGACAATAAATATAAAGCAAAGTCAAGGGGCGGTCTTATCTGATGCTCAATATAATATTTTCTCTAAATCCAACACATAAAGTTGTACAGTGCTTCCAGATATTTACTCCTTTTGAGGCTGTAATATTAAAGTCTATCAAGGTTTATTCTTACTTTTAAGGAAAGTTCTTGCGGTATGTTACAAGTCCATGTATCATTATGTACCCCAAGGCTTCTGTACACATATCCAGCATTCCTTTGGAGTAGACTCTACTCTCAGTTCAGCCAGAAAAACTGTGGTCACCACCTGCTTTACACATTATTAGCTTCACAGTCTGGAACAAAGTGCTTAAACTCTTCCATTTTGCAAGTTTTTCTGCTTATCCTACTTTAAAATGCTAAGCTCATGACACAATCTCAGTAGCTGAGGTGAGAATATCTGTTGCAAATATAAAGCATGCTTGTAGAAGATTGCTAAGTCATATAAATAAAATCATTGTATGGAAATGTTTCCTTTATGCAAATATCACACTTTATCAGATATGTGCCATAAAGTATCACTCCAGAAACTAAATGTAAATTGCACATAAAATATAGATAAATTTAAGAGTGACAACTATAGTAAAGCTGGTATTATTTTTAAGCAATATACACAAATTAAATTTGAGCTGCTTCTGTGGCCTAGTCATACCATCCTGATCTCTGTTCTAGTCTTCCGATCCCAGGTGTTGTGTTCTTCTTTGCTATTGGCAAATCTTCCCTTCCTTCCTGTGTAACAAGTGACAGTACACCTTTGGGTGTACTGGTAAGGCCCAAGCACTTACCCTGGGAGGGGGAGTTTTACACTGTCTTTTGCATCCCTGTGGGTCCCGTGCAGTCCTCTGGTGGAAGGGGCTCAGGAATGGGCTGTGGGCTGTGGACTCCCCAAGCTGGACCTGGCCTAAGATGATTTTCAGCACAGCTGCAGAACTGGCTTTCCTAGTGGGCACATTCTTCTCCCCCAGCCTTGTTAACCTCTCCTTAGACCTGAGATAACTGGACAAAAGCACCACCTTTTTCTTATCTCAAATTCCTGTCAGGTGGCTTTAACTCACAGTCCAAATCTCCAGGTATTTGCAGAGGCATATTTGGGGGAGGGGAGGTGGTTGCAGATGAGCAGTTGCTTCTTTGCAAAGTTTGCTACAGAGGGCAAAGAACTTCAGTGATCTTAACAGTGTTTGAGGCAATCGTGATTTTTAAGTCTATAAAAGCACACACACACTCTCACAGAAAAAAAAAAGGTCAGTCTAGTTGAAAAGCTCTATACCACCTAAAGATGCCAGTTTACAGAGAAGCGAAACAAATCTAAATTGGAATTATTTCCTCAGAAACATGTGAGTATCTGTTAAGCCTTAACACTGACAAAAGAGAAAACAAACTTAAAGTGAGTATAAAAAGTATTCTGAGATTACAATGGATTATCTTAATGTTACTTTATCCTTATTGTCATTAAAAAGAATTTATTTCCAGAACCTATAAAATCAGTATTTCTTTTTAATACTTCTGTTGAGTGTATGTTTAAAGAATTCCTTAGGGAAGAGGAATTTTGTATTTCTAATGTATCACTAATAGCTGAGGCTATGTGGAAAGAAAACCAAGTCATAATCAAAGCACAGTCAAGGAAACAGGGCAGAGTAGGAAAGGTGGTAGTAGTTTTAAGAGTTCCTGGTTTATAGAGTTTTTTACACATGCTGTTTTGACTTTTCACCTGACCTGAGTTTTGTGCAAAGGGAGACATGAATACCCCATTGTATTTGTTCTTATGACTGGTGTCTGGGCAGGCTTTAAAAACTCTTTGTATCATCTGCTCTACATGGCAAGCAGTGCAGCAGCAAATGGGCAACAGTTAGCATGTGCAAAGAGGAAAGAGCTAGAGTATTCATGGTACACAAATTATCAGAAGAATGTGTTTTTGAGCAATTATGTTGTAAACTGAATCCAATTTCCTAAGTTTACACCTTCCAGGCTGACTAAGCTCTCAGTCCAGGTGGCTCACAGATTTAATGATTTGACAGAAAACTTCTCAAAAAAAGAAACATTTCTCACACAGAGGATAGCCCAAATGCATGCCATTGTTCTGGTTTCTATTTCAAAAAAAAGCAAAACAAAACAAAACAGTCCTAGACATGGGGATAAAAAAAAAAAAAAGAGAGTACCTCTAAGATTCTTTCTCAATCCTAATGTTAGAGGTGAGGCTAATCAAAACTTAACAAGGCATTGTGCTATGACAAAACAGACAAGCCATTAAGCATATTGTCTTAGGAGGCAGTACAAATTTTATCTGGTGCTAGTTCGGTTGAAGCATTTAGTGTAACTGGTGGTATGTGGCACATTAATCAAATGAGAAGCGTTTAGATGTTCTTTGCTTTGTAAATTATAATAAATAAATGGCATTCCTACTTGTTATTTATCTACCTTCAAACTTTAATGAATATTTCTAGTGCTAATTGCTGATTTGCTATATTTAGAGGGAACAGGAACATATGGAGATAATAGCACAATGTGATATTTATGAGGTGCCAGTTCCCTTATAAATATAGAAATTGAGTAATTAGCGTTAGAAATATTCATTGGAATTTCAATGCACACTTTGGGATTTGAGATTAAATTGTGCTAAAGTTGGTGATCCTTGTCATAAATTAATATTTGGGGATTTGAAATTTAATTCACTAGCAGTATGCCTTCAACTACTGAATAATTTAGATAAAAGTAACACTGGACATGGCAAGCACATTTAGTGAAAGGGGAGGCATCAAAGGTCAATTACAGCTCTTTGGCAGTGTAGAATTATTGTTATCACAGATTTTAACACATTTGTTGTTTCCCACTATGTCAATCTATTTCACTCCTTCACTGTCTCTAGTAGAAGACAGGTGATTTAAAGTGGGACTTGCATGTTTTCCAGGTCAAGTCAGTACCTACAAAGATATGATTTGATTACAACGGTTATAAATTACACTACATAAACTAAATGCTTCACTGATATAGATTGATTTTGGGCTATTCCTTTAAACCACTAATAATATTTTGAAAAATAATAATGCCAAAATAAAGTTGCTCATAAAGATTTAAAATCAGTTTTGGTAACTTATGCCTTCTGAAAGCATCACATACAACAAAACCTAAACTGTAAATAATTCAATAATAAGAATAAGCCACTTCAGATTTAAATGGTTAAAAATTTAGAAGAAACATAAAATGCCTGTACAATATTGATTGATGTTGGCAGAAGGCATAGAAAAGTCTTCCAGATGCAACTTTTGTGTGTTAACATACCAAAGCAGATCCAGTGAAGTACCATGAAGATGTTAAAGTGATCTGAGCATCTGATACATAAGGAAATGCTAAAGAGAGCTGGGATTGTTTAATGTCAAGAAGAAAATGTTTGCAGGCATTTCACCAATATATTTATATCAGTTGGGGAAGGGAAGAAACAAAGAGAGAGTCTTCTCAGTGATACCTAGTGAGAGACCAAGGGACAATGGGCACATACTGAAATACAGAAAACTCTCTAAATATAAGTAATTGTTCTCACCATTAAAGTGGTCAAAACAGGTTGACCAGAGAGGTTTGGAGGCTATATCAGGGAGATACTAGAAACACGGCAGAGCATAGTCCTGAGCAATCTGCTCCCTACTGCCCTACTTGGAATAGGAAGGTTGGACTGGATTTTCTCCAAGAGTGGCTTCCCAATTTAGCCATCATTCTGTGAAGTTTCTAAGAAAGAATTTGTAGTAAGCTTTAGTCTTTACATAAAATGTCTCTGAATTGTGACGTTGATGTGGGTAAGATGATGCAATGAAGTAATACCTTCAGCTACCAAAAGCATGGTTTTCTATAGGATGTGGATTTATTTGAGATGCTTAAAGTTGACTACTAAAGTAGAGGTTTTTTGCCTTTTTTCTTTAATGTGAAAATATTTACTTTGCAAAGAAATTAAGGTTAAGGATATAAATTAATCACTTATTGAATATTTACTTTGCAAAGAAATTATGGTTAAGGACATAAATTAATCACTTATTGAATTTCTTCCTTAACTATGCAAAAGTGTAGCAAATTATAATGTGATTATTGTGCTAAGCAGCTTGGGTTTTACAAGAAGCTGACTCCTTATCTAAGTTAAATGTTTGGGAACTTTACTTTCATTAAATTTTATCTACATTCATATCAGCAAATTCATACATAAATTCCTATTAATCAGTTTAAAATAGATTTTAATGAAAACACTTTACAATCTGAATGAGTAAAGGCTTTTAATATATACATCAGATTTTTAGCTGATTAATATTGCTGTCCCTAAGCGATAATGGATTTATAAGCTTTAAGTCTAAATGCATCTGACTAGTGAATAAGTAAAACCAAATGAGTGGAAGCTTTGAAGGCTTCTTGTCATTAAAACTGGACATGAACATTAAGGTGATTTTCTAATTAAAGTTAAATTAACAGCCTGTAATCTAAACATGATACTTCAGAATCTAAGCTGTGGGTTTATGTGATTCTGTAAGAAAATCATGTTCTTCTAATATAATTTGGAAAACTTCATTATGAGAAGGGCATGTCATACCTTAATTGCAGAGATTTCAACTGCAATTTAAAACAGCAGCACATTTTCAGAATGAAGATCTCAAAAACCTGACACATTTATATGCCTTTCATTTCATGGTTAGCTTCCATGTTTATAACCTTCCTATATTGATTATGTGGTGAAAGTATTCAAAAGCAGATGTGAAGTCCAAATTTTCAGTTAATTATTATATGCCATTATGTGCTACTTCCTGATTTCACAGCTCTGTTCAAAGAGCTCTTCTAGATGTAGTTCAAAGTGATCACAGAACTACATCACACCATTTGAAACTGCACTGAAATCCCTCAGACAATTAGAAGAATTTACCTAATTCAATGACCACTTCCGCTGTAGTATGCTTTTAAACAGATAAATAGCTCCCACAGATTCTAGCTAGACTTCTAAAGGAGTAGAAAATTATTTTCTATTTCTCCTATGTTTTTAGAAAACAATGACATTTAAAAATAAAAACAAACAAAAACAAAAACAAAAACAAAACAAAACAAAAAAAACAAAAACAAAAAGAGCCCATGGAAATCCTGTGCAAAATAGATACATTTAAAGAAGTTCATTTTCTGAACAATGGAAAAGGTAGCAAGAGCCAGAACAAGATTGTCACTGTTAATCCTTTAATTCATCATCTTTGTGTGTATAGAATAGAGACTCCAAAATCAGCTTCTGAATTTAATCTGATTGTTCCTTATCCTCTGTAAAACAAAACCAAATAAATCCACCCAAAACACATGATAGTCAACTGTTGAATGCATCACAGAACTGCATGAGGAAATTAAAACTTCATTACTGAAGCTGAGTCAGAACAATGTGTATTAATGCAGGAACAAAACATGAGCAAGAAGAAGACAGGATATGTCTATATGTGTTGTTTATCCTGCAGTCAGGAAAAACAGAAACTCTTAATTTAACATTATGTGTTCTTCACATGCAGATTTTATTCAGATTATTAATCTTGAAAAATTATTTCCTAATTTTGATACCTTTTAAGCATTTTTAATAGGAAATTTATTTTTAAAGTTCTTGGCATGAATGTTTCTGACAAATTTTTCAGTTATACTGACTCTCAGGAAGAACCAATCATCAGCAAGCTAGAAAATTTTCGATACTCAGAATTTAATCTTCTGCACAAACAGGGTAGATGATAATAAGGAAAGAGTCTCAGAGTTTAACAGAACTACACAGTACATGAAAACTGGGAACATTTTCCATTAACTATTAAACTATTTCTGGCACCAAGGAAATGCTGAGGCACTAGAGCAAGCAGTTCTTACGCCTTCATCAGTACCCCTGTGCTCTAGCCTCTTTCACTCTAGCTGTTACCTCTCATTTTGCATCTCATTTTTCCCATTCCAGCGTCTCATACTCATTACTATTCCACTCACTCTCTTCTATCTGCTCCTCCCAAGCTGTACTTACACAACCACAGGAAAGAGATGGAACCCATGCAGTATCAAAAGCAGCAATCTTAACACCTTCTTCCTTTTCCCTGGCTCTCATTTCCACCCCTACTGTGTCTTGTGCTGGTTTAAAATGAAACATGGTTTTGGCAAGGTAATGGACTGAGAGCAGGAAGAGTGTTTGAAGACTAGCAGATGATGATGGAAGTAGAGTGAATAATTTTTTAGGAACAGCAGCAATTTATTGCCCATTTTGAAATTACTTCCTGCCTTCACAGCATCCTAGTATATCTCAGTGTGGACCTCTGTGTCAGATTCATTTTCCTGAAATATTTCACTTCCTGGCTTCAGAGTCTCTTCTGGTGCTTAAAGTGCCTCTCCTCTCTTGGCTCTAGTTACCCTAATTCTTCTGCTTACAGTGTTTTTTGAGATGGACACTGGGGAGAAAAAAAGCTGCCTCTGCCCTAATACCTATCAACAACACCTCGTCTCCTTCACGTCTGTCATCTTCAGTCCAAGTTTCTGGCCAACACAGACTGAAACCTCAAAACATTTGATTGTCAGCTTTAACTGCTTGTGTGAAGCAGGTTTTCATATACTTATAAATTAAATAAATTTTATTGTGTTTTCATTTGAAAAAGAGAGAAAAAAGAAAAAAGTCAAAGTTGACACCAAGATGAATACATTTTATGTCTTTGTTTCTGGATGTAAAAGTCTTGTAACTTAGGTATAAGGTTAATTTCTGGGAAGAGCCTCTCCTACTCTTCACTTTTCTCTTTAAAATAAATCAAGTCACCATGGCAAGGTCACCTTATCCAAACAGCTTCATACCAACAGTTAAATACGGCAAGAACACACAAGAAAAGTAAGATTCACAGTGCTACTTTGGGTGATTGTAGGCATAACTGGCAGCTATTCTTTTTTTAAAAAAAAACACATATTTACACAATAAACACATAACTGTGGAATTTAACACATTATGTGAACACAATAATTGTTTTAGATAGAAGTGCCAATCTTAACGTCCCATATAGACCCAAACTGTGTAAAAAGACATAATCAGTGGTAGGAATGTTTGGTGTCCCTGTGAACAGTGTTAGCCCTGACCATCTTTGCCCAGTCCCACAGGGCTCCTCCTATTCTGCCCACGGCCTAGGACCCCATTTCAGCCCTCTTGGCCATCAGTGTCTGCCCCAGTGATGCCGCAGCAGGGCCCAC
The DNA here is from genome assembly GCA_013400635.1 of Hypocryptadius cinnamomeus. Lineage (NCBI taxonomy): Eukaryota > Metazoa > Chordata > Aves > Passeriformes > Zosteropidae > Hypocryptadius > Hypocryptadius cinnamomeus. The sequence goes on along the minus strand of VYZP01072648.1, from coordinate 54,727 downwards.
TTCCAATTGCCCACAGCCGTGCTCTGCCTGGCCATGGGTCCTGCTGAGCTGGGCTCATCTGTGAACCCAAACCCTTGCCTGGCCTCAAGCCATTTTCATCTCCAGTGAGTTGTTGGACACCAGGGGTTGGGGCTGTTCCTGTCTCCTCAGCTGCCCTGCTGCTGACTGGGGTAGTGAGCTGGGGTCTAGCTGCAGGATTTGCCCTGACTCCTGAGATAGAACCCTTTGCACTCACTCAGGGCCACAGGGAGACACTGGTCCCTCTGCTGCCCTGGCAGGATTTTAGTGTATGGCCATATGAAAATTCAATCACCATCATTTACATTTTGCTGTTGTTTAAGCAAAAATTATTTTCATTACCAATTCTGGTGAGGCCACACCTTGAATTGCATGTCCCGTATGAGAGACATGGACATACCAGAAAGAGTAAATTGACAGGCCATGAAGATGATGAAGGAATTGGAACATCTCACCAATGAGGAAAGGCTGAGAGAGCTGGGGCTGGTCAGCCTGGATAAGAGAAGGCTCAGAAAGGATATCACCAATATGCAAAAATAACTGACAGAAGGATGCAAAGAGGACAGAGCCAGACTCTTCTCAGCTGTGACCAGGGACAGACCAGAGGCAATGGGAGGTTGCCTCTGGTCTGAGGACAAAGGAGGTTCCACCTGAACATCAGAAAATTTTTCACTGAGAGTGTAACTGAGTCCTGTTAGAGTCTTCCCAGAGAGGTTTTCCCTTCCTGGAAGTATTGAAAAGTCATCTAGACATGGTCCTGGACTACCAGCTTTAAGTGGTCCCTCCTAACTTCAGCCAAATGTATTCTGTGACACAGAGGAATTATGCTACAGAAACTGATCTTAGTGTATGGCTTATTTGGCCTTATATCTCCCAGCAGACTGTATACTGGAGAAAGACCAAAAAAAAGGAACTTCCTTCATCCTCTATTGACCAGCAAGAGTTAAAGATCCTTGTATTGGCTGTCAGGACAATAGAAGAAGACTACATCATCTTAGGTTCTGTCTGACAGATAATCAAACTTCCAGCATGCTCTATGAAAGGCTTTACTCACTTAAAAAAAAAACAACACAAAAACACACCAAAAAAAAAAAGAACAAAAAACCTGAAACCAGAACAACAACAAAAATCCCCACCCTCCAAACAAACAACAAAACACCACCAAACAAAGAAACAAACAAACAACACCAAAAAATAGGACCTGTCTCTCCCCAAAACCCCACTCAATATGATCCAAATCCATGCATAGGCCGAGCCTACTGAGGAGGGCAGGAAATCTCTGCCGTTGTGAACATGTCCAGTTCTTGTCAATACCAAAAGTTATGTCAACATCTAATTAAATTGCTGTCAGTATATCTTTCCTCATGAACAGAGAAAAAAATGAAAAAAACTAATTAGGTTATATTTCCTAGGTGTACAAGAGGCAAGCTGAGAAATTTAAATGCTGAAAGCTCTCTAGTAGGTATCATGAGCACTGCACTGCTCAGACATCCTTGATGGCCTGGAGCAGCAGGAGCTCAAGGGAATTGCTCTCCTGTTAATAATTGTCTCTACTCATCTGTTCTTGAAATAGAAGCTACTGAAAACCTAAACACTGCACCCAGTGGTCAAACTTAATTCAAGGTCACAAAGTCTATTCTACTCACCATAAAACACAAAGACAGCAGTTACTGACACATTTTGCACAAGAAGGCAGTTTCATGCCTAACAAATTAAAAGCAGTATAATATAAAAAATCTTAATGTAAATCTCAAATTCTTGTTTGAGCTATGAGAAAAACATACTCATGCTATACACAAGACTGCTTTTAGTAGAAATTGATTCTCACCTAAAGGACTAAGGCTTGCTAAGAGCCTCCCAGAGGAATTCACCTAACCTCAATCAAGACAAAATTAATGAAGAAGCAGACATCTCCTGGTATATCTTGGCATATTACCTCAACATGAATTGCTCTGTCTCAACATTTTCACTGAAATTAATTTAATTAACTCATCCATTAATAATGAATGATCTACAAGCCTGAAAATAACCATAGATAATTGCTTTGACTAGAATTTTCCAGTAATCTGCCACAGAAATTGATATTTTCACTCCAGGGCAGCTTTATGATATTAAAACAATATTAGCTGGGGCATACGTGTCTGCTGCATTTTATAAACATCTTAGGTATTCAAAAACAAAGTAGAAAAATATTTGTTTGCTCTTCCAAGCATGAAAATAGAAACTGGTATTATAATGTATCTATTGGGTCATAAAATTATAACTTCCAATTTACCTTGTCACAGGATGCGAGATTATGAAATTGTGTTAGATCTACTGGAACTTGTCAGAAATGAAGAAGCTTTCATAATAACCAAATCAAAAACTCAAATCTCCTGCTTGACCTAAGCTTGATCTTAGTGACCCTGAAAGATTTTACTGGAAATATAGATATTAAAGAGCATTTATGGATATGCTAATTTTAAAGAGCATATGTGAAAGGAAGGTTAACAATCAAATTCATGCCACTCTTGAACTGAAAGCTATAATATTTATAGCTAATTTTTCATAAGAGATATGTCAACAACCTCATTCAGTGTCAAAACAACAAACAACTTTAATAACACTTTAAATGTGAAAAGAAATATTTTAATTACTAATTTAGTGCTAATTCATCTCTCTCTAAGTTTTGCATTACTGGTGTCAAGATAATTTACTCTTCACTTACAGTCTATTCGAGTATTGCCAGGCATTCAGCCTGGAAAAGAAGTCTTCAAGGTGACCTAATTGTGGCTTTCCACCTGAAGAGACCCTGCAAGAAGGATGGAGAATGACTATTTACAAGAACATGTAGTGACAGGACAAGGAGGGGTTGGTTTCAAACTGAAAAATAATAGGTTTAGATTAGATATTAGGAAGAAATTATTTACTCCAGGATAGTGAGGCACTGGAACAGGCTGCCCTCAGAAATTGTGGATGCCCCATCCCTGGAAGTGTTCAAGGCCAGGTTGGAAGAGGTCTGAGCAACCTGGTCAAGTGGAAGATGTCCCTGCACACAGCAATGGGTTTTGGAACTAGGTAATCTTTAAGGTTCCTTCCAATGCAAACCTTTCTACTTTTCTATGACTGATTTAACTTAAACTCTTCCAGGAATTATCATGGAAGTTGACTAATTGAGGCTGTCTTTGCATCTGACTGCATTAATTGTTGGGACAGATTGTGATCAACCTGTAACATGCTGGGAACTTCCTTTTTTCCTGAACAGTCCATTTTGGATTTCATGCTGATAATATCCTGACATGTAAATGATACAGATTTATGTTGCACTCTTATTGTTGACAACCTCTTCTGCACTATTCACTGGAAAAATCTGAACTCATTATTGCTTCAGTAACTTTTCTTGACCAAATACCCTGCCTCACAACTCCATGGATATTTGGACATTGCTGATACATTGCCATTAATTGTACATCAGGAGAACAAGGAATTTATCCAAATAAACCGAGTTCTCCAAAGAAATACTTTCAAAGGTTTCTGAAAAAAAGATGATACAATACAACAAGTGACCACCCAATAGAAACAAACAAAAAAAAAAAGATATTACAGATTTAACAGAAAGATAGAATTCTTAATGACAGGTTCTGAAAACCAAAAATTGGTGATTTCTTTCTTAAGTCTTACCCAAGTTTTAGATCTTAACATACACAATATTAAGGATATCATCACTACTTTATGTGGAAACTTTGGAGTAAATGTGAGAACATTATGTTATTTACACTTTTGTTACCATGTTACTAAAATATTATTATTTTAATGTTAAATAGAAAATAGAATCATAGAATAGTTTAGGTTGGGAAAGACATATAAGATCATCTCGTTCAACTGCTAAAATTTTATATCTTTAACTTCTTGTATGCCTTTGGGTAGATTAGATCAAATTTTTAGTCTAATTTTGTAACTAGGCTGTTTTCTAAAATAGACTGATGTTTTTGGTTTTGTTTTTGTTTTTGTTTTTTTTTTTAATGTGACTAATCCAGGTACTTCAGTCAAAAGGATCTTCCTTTTACAGGTTCTTAGTTGCCTCTTTATTCCATTTTTTATTTAATAACTTTTTAAGTGTAATTTAAATTAAAGGTTTCATTTATCATCTCCAAAGTACAATCTATACTCCTACAATGCAGCCAAGACCAAGAAAAAGTCTACAAATGTCTGCTAGCTGTTTAGATCTTTATCTGGGTTTCGGGGGGTTTTTTGGGGTTATAAATCATCTTTTAGGGCTATATTGTTGCAACACCTTGTGCAATAGAGTACAGACATAAAAATACCAACCTCTTTGCTACAGCTCATGCATGTTTTCTGTGAAGCATAAAGCTCATTCAGTGCTTTGCATGTTAGTTTACTTTTTGAGAGAAGAAGAAAAGCGCACGCAAATACACCACCAGGAACTCCTATCAAGCCCAAACCAGGTCTAATTGAAATAAATAGGTGAATAGAGTTATCAGAAGGAATTACTACCATCACTGTTATGGTTCAAGTGTTTGTTAAATAATTTTGGTACACTATTTTAAAAAAGCTAAAGACATAGCCACTATGAATCTCAGATCATCTCCTTTTAATTCCCTTGCTTGTTTTTTATCTCTAAATTACAGCAATGTAGTATTTTCACTAATTAAAAATATCTACTCTTTTTACTTTCATCCCCTATCTCTCCCTCGATTTATTTTTTTCCATTTATGTCCAATATATGACTCTGTGTCAGCTCAGAGTGGCTTTGTCTTGATTTTATTAAAGGCAATTTGACCAAGGAAGTAATATTTTAAGAACTTTAAACTTTTGCTTATTACTTGCGTTAAAAGCATCCTTCAAAAGGGAGTGGAAGGAGAACATGACTTGTTCATAATTCATAGTGCTGTCAAGTAGTAGAATTATTAGTATCTTAAAATTTTATGATATTTTCAAAAGTACATTATAAAAACACTTTAAAAATCTGACTATATTGCATTTTACAAACTCAACTTATATTTGGACTTAAGTAATAATTAGCATTTTTACTAGCATTGAGAAACTGGATTTATGTATCAGATAAAGTAATTTCAAAAGTTCAGCAGAAGTCAAAATTCTAATTTAAACTTTAAGAAAGTATTAAAGCTTTGCAAACCAGTGGAGCGGTATGCTAAAGCATCAGTCCGTTAACTAAATTAAACCAGTTACCCATTGCTTTGAAAATACGTAACATGAGCAGGTGCAATTGCCCCAGGGGAGTATTTGCATACTAAAGTGTCTAAACTTTTCCACTTCTGAGTTTTTATTTCGACAGTAATCCAGGCAAGACCACAGGTAGATCCTCTCAAAGAAAAATACTAATTTTGCAAGTAGCACTTCCCCCACCTCTAGCCTCTGGCTTTTTTTACCCATCTTTTTTTGCTTTTTTATAATATTGTATAAATTTCTATTTCTATCTTTTTAGGGGTGCAAAAATTGTTGCAGTTCTCGGGGAGATTTCCTTACCTTATTTCAAGACTCTTGCTGGTTTATACCAGGAGAAAATTTTTTGATTTTTTTTTTTTTTTTAAGATTCTGTAAGACAAATTTTGCTAGGAATTCAAGTGCCGAAAACCACAAATAAATATCAGATAGATTTAAAAAAAAAGTACTATTTTCCATTAATTTTGGTAGAAATTAAGTAACAAGGTCATATTCATAGGATTTGATCCTATTATCAGAGGGATGTAGCATCTCTCCTAAGAAGACAGAGTTGGGATTGTTCAGGCTGGAGAAGGTTCTGGGGAACACCCTCCCAGTACCTGAAGGGGCCTACAAGAGAGAGGGAGAGAGTCTTCTCACAAGGACATGTAGTGAGTGATAAGACAAGGTATAACAGCATTAAACCAAAAGAGGGCAGGTTTAGATTAGCTGTCAGGAAAAAAAAATTACTGTGGGGGTGGTGAGACACTGGAACAGGTTGCCCTGAAAAACTGTGGATGCCCCCTCCCTGGAAATGTTGAAAGCCAGGTTGAAGGGCTTTGTGGGCATTGTGGTTGTACTCTGCTAGCTGAACTCTAGGTAATTTAAAATAAGATGCCTAAATAAAATGTCTAGTTATTTCAGTTTACTTATGCAAGGCATTACAGGAATACAGAACTCTAACTGGCAATTCATCCAACACAAACTTCTGGTGGTCTTTCCATTTCCAAAATGGAGGTGGTGCCCTGAACTGTAGAAAAATTCTAGATAAATTAGACTGCTAACTTCAGACGAAAGAGTTACTAAAATGAATGAGCACAAATCTCATGTGTCTTGGAAGCATTCTTTTCATTCTTTGAAATGGAGCTCTGCTTCATATTTCTCATGTGTCAGGATGTTGCATTAGCAGTGTTGACTCGTACATCTGCAATTGGAATTCTTTGCACACACATAATATATTATGCCCATGAATAGATGTATATAGCTATACTCCAGTACACTCATTTCTCTGAAATAGATAGAATACTTTATATAGAGAATTTACATCTATATATATTATAAATAAAAAAGGTAAATTAAATCTACTTCCCTTATCTGATGTAAGCTTCTGTAAACTTTCATCAATTTTGTAATTTTGTCTGTGATTTTAAATTAATCCCATAATTTTCTATTTGAAATGTTAGGACAGCTTCATAACTGATCACTGTGTGATAAGGCTGTTACTGTTTTCTGCAGCTCCCATTGTCTTTTTTTGAATTAAAAATCCAGCCTGTCAGTTTTTAAGCAATCTCTTTTAAATTCATTTGCACACTGATGATCTAGTATGAACTGCCATTGTTCAGAGCAGTGATAAACTGATTACTTGCAAACAGGATGAAATTTTTTTTAAATGTGTCTGTATTATATTTCTCCTTTTATGTGGAACAGACAATTTAATGTTAAGCATAAAAATGCTAATATAAAACTAAAAGTTGTTTAATTCTAGAGATTTCAGAAGTGAGCAAAGAAGTTACTAAGCAATTTCACCTCAGAATGACTGAAATACTTGTGAACTCCTCTCCACCACCACCAAACCCTCCAAAATCTATCAGTCTGAGGATGGTTTACTGAACAAGATTCATCTTCACTAAGTTAATTTAATTTGATTTGGTTTTATGTGAACATGTTCCTTATTTCTATCCCTGTTTTCAGGTTCTGGTACGCATTGCCTTTGGCCATATGGATTCTGGAAAGAAGGCCAGAAGGTAAAGCAAACTCAGATATAAAACACAACAGCTTAAAGGTAGAGCAGAGAATGAGTAAATTAGAAATACAATTTTGTTCTGTGCTAACATGTGTGATACAATTCTATTTATTTTAAGGAGTATTGGGATAATTCCCCCTACTGATGGGAAATGGAAGGAAATATCTGAATAGATAACCAAGCAGGGTTATATTACAAGTCAAGAAATGACATTATATGGCACGTTTTATGCTAATTAAAAACCTTAATGTGATGTATTGATTTCAAGACCTAATTAGTTATTTGCATTTTTTATTATTGTCCTTTGATATAAATCCAGGACATAACATGTTTCTGTAAAATTCAATAAAGGTTTACAAACAAATTCTGCTATTAAGACATTATTTCTCAAATTTCTGGCATTTTTTGAGTATTCATAGACTTAAAATTTGATTACTCAACTAGAGAGACTGAAATATTCAGTGCAATGAAGCATGATCTTCTAAACTTGTACTAACTTAAACTATTATGCCCATTTTGCACAGTTTTGGAGCACAAACATGTATATTAATTCTGTATCCTGTCACCTAATATTTATCTCCTAGGATTATAATATATTATAAATATAATTATATTTTCAGGATAATTCTAAGTGCAGTGAGCTCAAGAGTCACAGGAAAGTTTGCATCAAATCTTTATTTTGTGTAGAAACAACAATCACAAGAGGAAAATAAATATTCTAAACAGTAATTGAAGTACTTCTTCAAAGTTTTAAGATTTATGACAGTTCTGAATTTTCTGACATCTTTAAGAATTTTTCAAGAACAGAAAAAAATGGTAAGATTTGAGAGACCACAGAACTGAGAGGCATCAAAGCAGAACTATAGTCCTCGAAGACTAACCTCCAAACCAGGAGTATGTCTCCTTGAACCTGTAAATTATGCTTCACTGGTATCCTTACAAGTTAATACCCTTCTTCAGATGAAGAATCACAGAAGCCTTGCAAGGTCTTCATATCCTGCTGTCATGGAAATCTTTTACATAGCCTTTCAACTGAGATATGAAGAGACTCAGCTGTTCCAGTTCTCTGGATTCCTCAAGCTTCTTTGCTGTCTTCTGGAAGTTCACAGAAGTTCATATTTTCATGACATCCTACAGATCCTAAAAGGTCAATGAGACCCTTTTTTTGGTGAATTGCATGTTGGAGAGTGAATCTTCATTTGAGTACTGTGTTAAAAACACCTTTCAATTGCTTTTCACCTTAAAGATGCAAATTTTTAAATCAAAAGCTCATTAACAATCTTTGTTTATGGCATGAAATGTCCTAGGGCATAAAACAGTTTTACAACCATAAAGGATGTCAATAAAAGCCTGAAACAATGTCATTGCCACTGGATATTTCATTCTCAATCTTTTGAATTTAGGGTATTATTAATTCCGAGATCCTTATGAATGAACAAAAATTCACTTAAAAATCTCTCTTTCAAGATTACACAGAAAAATCCAAAATTATAAGGCCTAAAGATTATTAAGAGTTTCAAATATCCATTAAGTATTTTTCAAAATTCTGTTTACAGATTTTGATATTAAAAAAAAAAATAGTTCTTAAATCTTTTAATACCATGTGGCAGTTTCAGTTTAAATGGGCAGGAGCACCAATTAAGTGTAATGGTTTTGGTTTGCCAATCCAAGCTTCCTGGCCAACATCCCAATTAATGTAGTGGGTTTAGTGCAGGCCAATGCCAGTGCACCCACTAGAATTATTTAATTATTTTCTGCTGCAAGAACAGGATTAGGAAGAGAGCAAAGCAGGCTCAAAACTTTAAAGGGTATGAAGAAAACCTTATTAACAGAACTAAAAGAAAAATAATAAAAAATCAGAATAAACCTTCAGAACACTTCTCCTTCCCCCAACTACTCTTTCTCTTCTCTCTGACAACATAGAGAAAAAAATTTCAGTCAGTGTACCAGTTCTAAAACAATCTTTCTTCAGTTCACATGGGGAGAGGAGTCTCTCCTGCCATGCCATGGAGACTTTTCCACAAGAAACAGGACTCTCATGGTTTTAATTTTCACGAATAGCAGCCGCCCAGAAATCTGTGATCGTGAAGTTCCTCCAACGGTTTGGTAGCCTTCCCACAACTAACACCATGGGTCATCTCAGCTTATTGGGGTGCAGTCCTAAAAATGAGCTGTTCTAGTATAGAAACAAAAGTTCTTTTATGTCTAGGAGCAGAGGTTTTGTTTTCTCTCTGGGGCAAGGTTTCTCATCTCTCTCTGTTCAAGCTTATCATTAGATTCCAGCTACTTTAACACCTGATTGCTTCAACACTGGTGCCTCTGCTCACAGCTATGGCTAGAAGGCTACATTCCCCCAATGCCTTCCATGAGTTACAGGGAAAAAAAAAAGGCGTCGGATGTACCAACTATACCTTCAGCATAGCCTTACAAGAGAATTTCAGCCCAAGACTATCTCATTCTCCTCCCATCCGGGATTTGACTCATCTTTCACTGACCTCGGTGTCTCTATGTTGTTTTCTTTATGCATCTCCACCCTTTCCTTTTTCTCTCACTTGAGGGAGGATTGATATCTGTAAGTTTCATCTGTGCACTGAAAGAGTTGGGGCTTGCGGACGGCCATGTGATCTCTGTTGGGTGGCGGCTGCTCTGGCTGCAGAGCTCTTTTCCGGCCCCTGCCGCGGTCAATTCCAGCTGCGGGGCTGGGCCAGCAGAGCCGCCCCTGTTCTCAGCCGCAGGATTTTCCATGGTGCCGGCAGGATGGCGCTGCAGCACGGCAGGGCCTGGCCCGGCCCCACCAGGCCTCGTGGGCTGTGAGGTGGAGCAGGGCCTGGCCCGGCCAGCATCCTGTCACCTGTTCAAAAGCTGGAAGCAAAAGAGTTTTTTCTGGGGTTTGTCCATCTTTAAGTGTGATTTCACAGAGGCGTGTTCAGTTGTCTTAGGTGGTTTAACAGGGTCTCAATATTCAAAACTAGCCAGATGATTGGTTCTGTTTTTGTTCTGTCTTCCAGAGGAAGCTTTTAGCAGTTCTCACTGAATCACTTCTGTAACTGATGAATTTTCTCTTTAACTAAAAACCAAGCTACGTTAAACCACAACATACCTTTCATTCTTAAATCACAATTTTGGAACATTTAAGCCCCAAATTAATATAAGCTTGCATTTTTTTTACTTGAAAAATACATGTTCATTTACTCTTCATATTGAACTTTCTTTTATTTCACCTCTAAAGTTAAAAGTTATAACTGATATATATTTTGTTGGTTTATTTTAAATATCTTTGTGAAGTAGATGCTGTGAGAGTATATGTTAATATACTATGTAATAAGTAAACAGTTATTAAAAACTAAACTGTTATCAATAACTACTAACTATTTAAAAACAAAAATGCAAAGACAGAATATTTGCCACAAACATCTCATTCAATTGCACTTGAATGAAGTTTGTCTTACATTGTTTTCTGATTTTAATTACAAATTGAAGGTTTAAGCACCTCAAATATTTCTAGGATACTGCTTCTGCAGCACTGTCCCTGCAATCTTTGTCTCCTGTCTCCACAGCAGCCCACAGAACAGGATTGCTTGGATCTGAAGGATGTGGTAAAAAAAAATTTTCTTTTCCCATTTCTTAAAAATAAAATAAAATAAAATAAATAGAAACTTTTCTATTACAGGGCCAGGAAAACAAAATAGGCCTTCTGAAGTTTATGAAGAAGTAATAAATCTCTGCCTGTGATTCAGAACATGATCTGAGCCTTCCAGAAATGTAGCACCAGCTATGATGGTGCTATGACTAAGATCTGTATAAGCAGCTATACACCTACATGGAAGCTTCTGGTAATAATTGCTATTAAAAGCATACCACAAGAGCAGACCAGACAGATCAGACATTAGACAGATCTGATTTTTTAAGCTATGATTTTCAACAAATTTTAGACTTCTTTATACTGTAATGTGCTCAGTGGAAACCATTTCCTATTAGATTTTCTGTGAACACCAAAAATAGTGAAGCACCTGAAAGGGTAGAGATGGTCAGCCCTGAAGAAAAAACCTAGGCGCTGGAGGACACATGAATGGCCATGAATCTAAGTTAGCTTCCTTAGAATGACCTCCTGGACTTAATCAAATGTCACTGCACCAAAAATGCTTCTGAGTATTTCTGAGGTCACTGACACCGACTTATTTTTCTGAAAAAGTGCTGTGCAGCAAATTTCACAGTGAACTTTAAACCCTAGAAAAAAGTCAGGGTTTTAAAAAACAATATGAAGGGGTTATCTTTATGTTCATTCTTCTGTCTGCAGCTGCACAGATTACAAAATAGAGCAGACTTCAGTTAAAAGGGGATCAGGTTCCAGTTAGATATACCTAAGCAGTGTATCACAATCATATAGATAAGACATTTTTACCATACTATGTTTTATAGTACAAAATTTCATGCTGTTGTGACAAAAAGAAGACTAAGCTGTACTTCATAGGCAAGTGGCTTATTCAGTCCATTAGTTCTCTGGAAGAGTTCTTGCTTTTCAGTACAGTAGGTAATTTAAATTCCTGCCTCAAATTCTAATGCACTGAGGAGGAGCAGTACCTGGAGAGGATACATATTCTCCAAAGAAGCATTGAATAAGTCCATTTAACTAAGATTACCAATGAAAAAATGTCTTACAAGCCAGTAAAATATAATCAAAAATATGCTTTAATTAAAAATCAGAGCACTGGCACTGTCAAATTATGAAAGAAATTAGAAAATGTAAAAGATTTAGCCAAGTATCCCATATATCTGCTTTTAAAGAGGAAAAGTGAAGCCAGTTAAAATTCATCTCTGCTACACAGAAATAAGTAATGTGATTCATGATGTTGAATGAATCATGAGTTCATGATAAAATTACCATGTATCAGGTCAAAGAAAAAAAAAATTAGTCATAGTTGTCATCACAATGACTGGGGGTGTTTCTGACTCTCAGTTGTTTGGCTGCCGCTATCATACTATGTCAGTATTGTTGAGGTGTCGCTGTAGAGATGGACAAGACACCTTTTCTTCAAGCAGCAACAGCAATCTTCATTGTTCACAGCTCATATTTATAGGGTTTTTTTAAAAGCATCGTGTTTAATTTCAATTGGTTAGTAACTTGCTGCTCGCATACATTCTCACTAAAGATTGGCTTGCATCTGTTCCTTGTGGTTAAGTCCTTTCTCTTTTCAGTGCTTTCTTCTTTAAAGATGTTTATATTCTTTTCTCATGGGTACAGGCTGATCAAGTCGAAGTTAAAGTTACTTGTGTCTGTGAGGTCTTCAGGCCAGCTGTTAGCTTCACATTGAGGGTTGTTGGGTGGTTTTTTTGATTCTCTACTCGCTTATTTGAAGGCTGTTGCCAAAGCTAGCACAAAAGTGGTCTTATTCCCTCCTTAGACAATTATGACTGCACTAACTTCAGAGAAGATTGTTCCCAATTTACACCAGATAGAGACAAAGAAAGAACAAACTAAAAAGAGGCTTGATTGACTGCTGTGAAAATGATCAAACAATAAAGTCTGACATAGAAAGAAAATATTAAAGCTCAATCTCATGTCACTGGATCATCAGAAACATGCCACTGGTTTCACTGATGCTTATTTGCTGGTATAGCACCAGATACAATTCTGATGGATTCATTAGTGAAAGAAAAGCATCACTTATTGATGATGCTTACAGCAAAAAGAGATAGATTTCAAGATATGCATGTCCAAAGGAAATGGAATTACATAGATCTTTTTTTTTTAATAAATCTGACAAACACAATTTTCATTAACACTGCAGTGGGAAGCAATATTTAAAGCAATGAGTCTAGCATTCCTCAAGAGAATAATTTCCTTTAAAACACCTACGCACCTACACTGCAGGAGTTTCCTCATCAGTGTCAAACTGAGGGTAGGTACAGTTGAAAGTGACAGATTTGTTTCTAAACACAGTTTTAACTTCCTTGGCTAAATATTCCTCTCAAAACTGAACAGAACATTTATGTACTCCTTATGCCCAGGTTTTGAGATTATAATTTTTTCAAGTAGCCAAATCATTACAAATTCTCTGAAAAATTAGGAGCATAGTAGAAGACAAAGATAAAAACAAACAAACAAACAAAAACCCCAAACAACAAAACAGAAACAAAACCAAAAACAAACAAACAAAACCCCCAAAAAAACCAAAAAACCAAAAACCAAACCAAATGAAAACAAAAAAAACAACAAAAAAAACCCCAAACAAACAAAACAAAAACCCAAAAAACCAAAACAACCAAACCCGCCCACACCTTAAATTTATTTATTGTAGTACCTGTACTCTCTCCTCAACTTTCAGAATATGCTTGGTGGTGAGGTCACTCTAGACTTTTGAATGACATGCATTTTCAGAATGTAATAGCATGTTTCCATTTACCAGGTTTGATTGCTTCCAATTTTAATGTAATGAGAGAGCTAGATCTGCAGCTGCTGCACAGACTGTAATCTCACTGAAGACAAAAAGTATCTTGTGAAAGAAGCTGCTAATCTAAGAAAGGGTGATGAGTTACTTGGAGAGAGCACACGAAGGTAAAGTGGTGAAAAGGAGCAACACAAAGCCACAGTATAGGAAAATATGGGGTGTCTATCCTGCTGTATGAAACAACTGTGATCTGTTAGAGAAGGGCAGGGTGGTTTAGGAAATGTTCATGAAGGTGGAGGTCAGTTTGGAGAGCATGGTGGTACCCCTGGAGTCCTGATTTTGCCTGAGGTCCAGACTGTCAAAAAAAAAAAAGGACAGGTTTATCTCTGGGGTAGCAGACACTATTGGGACACAGGAGATTGATCTACAAAATCCAAGATGTTTAATCCGTCTTCCATCTTCTAAACGCTTCTCAAACAACCCGGGCAAATTCAACTGCCCATAGGCAACATTAGGTTTGACAAGAACCCTCGGCACAGGCCAGATTGTGGAAAATGACATGTCAAAATGTGAGAGATACTCAAAATAGCCAAAGATGGATATTCTTCAGGATGGCTATAGTAAAATGCAAACTACTGATTAAATGCCTGCTCCCAAGTGTAATATCTTTTGCAAGGATTACTCTCTAGTGATGCAACTACTACTATTTTTCAGACCACTCTTCTGACTAGTGTGATATTTCCAAAAGCAGAGGTACTCAATAATTATATATATATTTTTACAATAGAAAATCAAAAGCTCCTACATAAAATGATACAATGGAAAGATTTTTTAATGCAGTTTAAAAAACCCAAAGAGAGTATTTACCCAAGACCTCATCTCTTTAAAGGTGTTCTGCAGCACTAGAGAGCTGATTTTATTGCCTACTTCAGTATGTGAATAGTCAGTTGACATGACAGCTAAAGGGTAAACAGTTTCAGTTGAAATCTTCTGCAATAAAATGTGCCTTTTTTAAAAATTTCTGCTAATTGGAGCAATGCATACCTTATACAAGAAATAACAGCCTTCCATTAATATCTCATTTCATACCCTAACTTAAGGCTTTTTAACTTAAAACATTTTAACTTTCTATCTTGTACTCCTCAATTTCGGCCTCTCTTGGTGTATTTTCCCGCTAAATTTGGCAAATGCATGATCTGGGGTTTGGTTTGTATGTAAAATTCAGTGTAGAAAATTTAATTTAATCTGACTGTACCATTATGAAGCAAGCCCCAAGCTCACCTTTAAAACAAACCAAGCATAAGAAGGCAAACATTTTGGGTATGAAAATCTCCTAATTTAGGAAAGTTCTGAATGCTTCAACTATAGCCTGTTGATTCGTTGATAATAGCTTCTATCCTACTGGTCTAAAAGTGTTTCAATATTTAGGCCAGATTTGATGCACCTGAACAGCCAAAAACAAAAAAAACAACCAGCCATCCAACCAAAAACCAAATAAAAACCCAAACAAACAAACAAAAACAACAAACAAACAAACAACAAACAAACAAAAAAAATCCTAAAAATATCTGTAAATTTTGAGGAACAAAAAAAGCTAGATGCAACCTCACTCTTCAGGAATTGTCTTTCAGTAAAGCTAACTGGTGAAGCACAGGAACTAGAATCCTCTTCAGTCTTTCTAACTATGTGGCAATCTGCTGCAGCTGCAAGATTCCTGTGTTGCTGGTCTCGTTAGCCAATTATAAATGACAATATTTTGTGCCTTCTCTTGTTTTTCTTTGAATTCTCAGCTCAGCATTGTACAAAGTTGATTCAAAGTGCTGTATAATCCTGTTATAAATTCATTGCTTTTCATTTAAAGCCTTCAGTTTAATTCTTTCCTGGATGGATCTGTCAATTCATTCACTCTGAGTAGCCACACAAGGGCTTTATTTCTGGCTTTTTAATGTGCCAGTCACGGAGAGACATAATATCCAACTGCAGTATCTCAAGTGAGCTTCTACAGTACAAATGTTCACACAACTGCAAGAGAAAAACTTCATTTCATCTGGTGAGGCTTTGGTTGACACTAAGATTAAAGGCTTAACAAAAGCAATGGTCTGCTCTGTTACCATTCGAGAGTTTCTTGCTTCACCGTGCTATGAAAGACAAATGAAGGACTGTCTGACCGTTAACTTTTCCTCATCTCTAGAGGGTGGCATGTGATTAAAAGGAAGGAGGGATGAGGAGGTTTGAGATCAGTCATACAAAATATCCAAATCTGTAGCCATAGGAACCTTGTCTTTTGGCCACCAAAGCATTTACCATTCAGGCTGTGGCTTAAAATCGTCTGTTTAATCTGAACCTGATAGAAAACAGACAAAATGCTAGGTAAATGTAGCAGTAAATGAGTGCATTTCAGTATGCTAGGAACTGTTCTGCTTTTTTTGTCAGAGTAAATTCATGCATCATAATTTATTTTATTTCTTGGTCTAGAATTTAGCACTCTTATACCTAATTTTATTTGTTTTCCACCTTTTGAGAGAGCTTTCATTTTTATTTTTTTACAATTGAATAACCCATTTCATATGGAAAAATAAAATCCTTGTCAGTTTTTTTCTTCTACTTTAGGGAATAATAAAAAGCAATGTGTTTGTAAGCTGTTGATAAAGCTAAAAATATCACAGCCAAGTGCAATAATTTAAAGGACTGGATACAATGCATTTGGTAGAAGTTGAAAACAGTATCTCCATAGGAGTAAAAAAATATTTCTCGTTTTATATACCCATGATTATGATGGTTATTATTAAACTGTCACATCACATCAATGAGTAAACAAGCAGCTATGCCTAGATCATATTAACTATTGTGACAGCTGTAAATACCACAGTAATGACTCTCCTGCGGGCAATAGAACAGATAAGAAAATGATTGAAGCTCCATGGGCTTGCTACACATTTACAGGTGATTCTGCAACAAGCTAGACAATCTCTTAAGTAGGAACGGCCTGTTTGCCTTAGAGGTAATGCAGATTCTAAAGAGCAAACTGAACTGCGTGCTGTTGAGCAATATAACCTTTGATTTTAACCTTTTTTTTAATAAAAATGCAAATTAAGTAGTCAGAATTGAAGCGGTTCTTCAAATGTGCTCTGTAAAGGAAGAAAAACATCCATCTGTGTCTCTGCTTTGTTTTCAACATGTAGTTTGAGGGGGTTTTTTACAGGGTGGGAGGTGGTTGCTTTGTTTAAGAAGAGGTTACATGCCTCAAAAAAATCAGGAATACCAAATGCAGCTTTCCTCCCCTTCACACTGCAGTGGAAAAACTACAAAGATGTGACCCTATGCAATCAGTATTCATTCATGAGCCTTTCCAGTTCTGTGTCTTTCTGCTTGCTTGCTCAGCAAACGCCATGCAAGGAGGAAATAACAGTATGTGCCCTATATTTAAATTACTAGGGGCGAAGATTTCTGAGAAAGCAATTAGAAGTCGTGTCCTGGAGAGCCCTAAGTAGATGGGAAGAACACAATTTTTTTATGCTTGCCAACCAATACTGCAAAACATAAAAGGTCAATAATATTCAAGCCGCAGAGTCTTAATTAGCTAATTGCAGTTCCCACTTGCTTCAAGCAAAGATCCATAAAAAAGACAAAACACAAAATAAGAAATAAAATGATGTTATGAAGCAGTGGAATTAATTTGGTTTTTGAGGAGGTTTTTTTAGTTATTTTGACTGCAGTTTTGATGTGTCTTGCAAATCTCCTTCTGAATTCAAAGGGATTTAAATAATGCAATGGAAATATTAAGATTTCAGTATCACTGCTTTTAAAGCTTTATATAAAACAAAATAAACACCTGAACACATTATTATTTTATTAAAAAATATCAGGAAGAGATTTACTAAGCACTGTGGTTTGACATATGGCTTCTGTTGAAAGTTATTAGTATCCCCTGCAGTCCATAGACGTATTTTGATTGAGAGAAAATGAGAATGTTATGATTTTTCTGCATTCAATGTCAATATATGGTGCTTCATGAAAAAGTGTTTTTTATTGAATTCTGATTCTTAAGATCATTTTTTAAAGTTTAAGACTTTTAGACAATTTCATATTGAAGATTAAAAAAAGAATGATAAGTAACTACTCTTGAACAATGAAGAAACAGAAGTTGAAAAAACAGACAAAGAAATGCCTGCAAGGTACTATTTTGTGGAAATACTGTAATTTCCACAATAACAAAACTTTTGTGGAAGATAGTGATAAAAATGTCTTTTTTTTTTTTTTGCTTATTTTCAGCAATGCAGTACAAAAGGCAACCTGAATCATTTAAACTATCCTGAACTGGAACACCTTTGAATTCCAATATAAAAAAATGTTTTTAAGTACAAAACTTAGAAATGTCATTTACAAGTGAAATCAGCACTTGGAATAATGAGAATAGGTGTTTTACACTATTTAGGTTATCAGATAAAGCACAGCTGCATGTGGCTAAATATATGTTTCTCTCCATACACACATTTTGCAATAATTTCACAAAGTACTTGAGCTGAAGAAGCTATGTATGCTTCAGTAACAAAAGACCTGTTTTCACAAGCTTTGCAGTAAGTAGCTCTAGTGTTAACTGAGCACAAGCATTTGCTTTTCCATGCATAAATATGGGCCTGAATATGCAATTTATTCTCTGGTTTAAATGCTATACTTTCATTGACATCCCTCAGATGATATTCTACCATACAGTCAGCCTTTGCTCTACAGACACATTTATATTGCCTCCTGTTCTCAAACCCTGCCTATAAAAATATAGTGTACCTACACAAATAGGTGTACCAAACTTGCTTCTGCAGTGCTCAACTCATCATGCTCATCCTCTTTCCTCCAGATTTTCTCTCATGCAGCACCTGTTGTTACCACTTGATAAGTTTGCCTCTACTATTATAGCTAGTTTTACTTGAATAATCGAACTTGTTGTTGTAATTTTTCTTTCAGTTTTCTTTTTCCTCAGTTAAGAAATAAGTAAAAAAATTAAGTCACCTGAACTATTTCATCATTCTTATGGGAGTCTTGATGTACACAGAATAGGAGTAAAAGCAGAGAGGCCATCGAAAGCCTTCAAAAAACTGTCCATAACTTATGCAAAATCTAGAAACCATCATTACAATTTTTTGTCACTTCTGTCATTTAGTAATTAATCCTAGAGGTCTCATTTCATTATTTGATACATTTGAACAGACCAGTGCAAGGAAAACTGAAAATTGGAAAATCCAGGTTTTAGCTCTGCATCTTTTCACTCCCATCACAGTGCCCCAGCAGAATATATATAACTCAGTAGTAGAGTGAAACTTGACTACTGAAGGATCTGGGCAATCATGATGCTGACTCCTAGGACTCCAAAGACAAGGCCAACTGCAGACTTTCAGTGGTCATGGTAATGTCAGGATTGCTCAGAAATCCAGTGATGGGGAGACCATCAAGCAGTTGGATTTAATTTAGATTAGTTGATATTAACTAAAAACTCTGTTTTCTCAGGTACCTGTTCAACCATAACCTATGCTGACCTTGTAAGGTACATGGTGTTTCGAAGCAAGATCCAATTAATCATCTCTATTTGATAAGAACCAGGATATCTTTTTCCATTAACTAGGCAGAAGTTAGGCTAGATTACCTCAGCAGAGGATGCCTCTGTTTATGTAAAAACTTCCAAGCCAAGTCTACCATTTTTATTGATGGCTTCTCTCACTGAAGGCATTTCAATCCTGACTGAGTCCACTCATTCCTTTGGGCAGGTCTTATTCCCAGGACAGAAGGACTCCCAGCATGCCACTGCTGCTGCTGGTGCTGCTCATCAGGGAGAGACACCTCTCCCAGCACCCAACCCCTACCAGAAATGTGCCTGGTTCTCTGCTCTGGGTGCTGGGAAAGAGGACTGAAGGTGGTACATGAGACTTGGGTATTTCTCTGCCTCCTCATAGAGAGTGATTTGAAAGTCAATACGGGGGCAATGGGGATCCAGTGCTAGTACGAGGGCTGGGGGCCGCAGGATGAGGGGATCACCGGGGAGCCAGGGGTCTGTGCAGGGCTGGGTGCTCCCCAGACACTGCTGCTGTGCTAGGCATCTGTGTCCAGCAAACCCTCACAGAGGCCCTGCATGACACCAGCCCTGGAGCTGCCCCGACAGCCTCCCTTCGGGCACCGCAGACTAGGGGCTGATCTCCAGGAGCAGGGACCAGGGGATCCCAGCTGTGAGGGGCTGCAGGAACGTGGGCCTTGATGTGGGCATGGGCACCCTGAAAGGGTGGGGGACTCATACATTCTCCTGGAGTTTTTGTGTGACTTCTCCTCAGGTGCTCCCTTTGTCCCTTACTGTTCCAGCAGGGTTGTTGCTTCACTTTAGGCTCCATGGACAGCTTCTCTGCACACACTGTAGCACCTCTGGTTGTTGAGTACCTGCAGTGCAAATGAGGGCCCATATTCCATCTCCTGAAATTTTCTCATCTGTCTCCTGTCTTTGCTGTTTTCAAACTCACAAAATCTCTCACCTTGAGGATGAAAATGCACAGCAATATTAACCTGGATCCTACCCAAGTGTGCCAGACCAGTTGTAATTGGGATTTTTCCTTGGCACATGTCTTTAAAGGAGACAAATTCTAAATTTTACACAACCAGTGGAAAGATTTTGTCTCAGCATTGCCATCTCTACATCTCTCTGCCCAAGATGCCTACATGAAGCAAATGGATTTCCCACTGTGAAGAAAGTCATCAGCCCCAGGACTGGTCGTTGCTAAACTGTGCTTGGGATTGCTTCATGCTGACAGGAAAGAAGTAACCGGCTGCTGAATGTGAGACAGTGCAGAACACTTAGGAAAGGAGCTGTCAGAGGTGCTGTAAGGTTGTAGGCTGCAAGGAATGCCAAAACCTAGCTGCCTTGTGAGACACTGAGCAACAAAAAAGAGCTCCAAGGCTCAGATTAAAGAAGAGATATTCCTCAGAATATACAATATAAGTCCTTCACCAGGGCTTTTGCATCATGTTTCATACCATCAGAAAGTGTACAGAAAAGGTGAATTGTATTTTTTGACTGTATCAGTCAAGTGAGAAAGTAATGTGAAAAAATATTGCAGCTGTGTTGATGGCAGCGATCCTATGCAAAAGCAGTGACATGTTCTCTGATGTTCCTAATTCTCTCAGAATTAAGAACATTTACTTTCATACCCGAGGATTTAGATAGGAAAGCAGCACTCGAGACATCTTTGCCTTCTGAAGAAGTGATAGAAAGCTCATGAAGCTGATGCAACATAGGTATGTTATTCATTGCTTCCTTTCTAGGCCAGTATTCAGAAAGAAAGGTAACTTTCATGCTACCAGAAAGCTATAGAGCAAAATAATTCTGCATCCTTGTAGTGAGGATGTTCATACATATATATAGATGATCATTTTCTCTTAAAGCATTCCAAAGTTAAAGCTTTCCTGAGAAAGCAGGACTCACCTACTCAGTGTCCTAGTTACTGAACCACAAGGTAGTCACTTCAATGGAATTTTCAAGGAGTTCTATCTAAATAACATTAGAGCTCTATCTAAAGCATTCTTATAGGGATGCTTTGAATGCTCTCACTAAATGGTCTTAGAAGACTTAGGCTTCATTGCACCTGGTTCGTGGATTTCATCATCATAGAAGACATCTCATTGCTTATATCAAAGCAGCACAAGGCAAGCAAAGTTGCTGTCTTCCAGAGAACACACAGAAGGTGAAAATAAGATGCCCACAAGTTTTGGTTGCTTGGAGGGATGTTGTAAAAGAGATGTGTTTTAGATGGCTTTTTGGATGTACATGCTTAAAGCCAACTTATGTTCTGTTTAAGAAATCTACATAATTATTTTGACTGAGTCTTCTCCTTTCTGAAGCCATCTATAATTCTGTGCATTAAATATCTTATTCATTGATTTTTCATTGCATATACTTGGAAAAGTGTATTTAGGAAGTGTAAATTTTGAATCTGTTTTTCATATGATAAAGAGAGCCTACAAATACTTTGGCATAATGCCTGCTACAAATGATTACAATACCTGATAGGAAATAAGTGTAATTTAACAAGAAAATAAAGTGAAGGATTTACTAAGAGTCACTTTTTAAATAAATATGGAAATTAAAAGTCTAGATTGTCCATTTGGCTTTACTATGTTACTGACTCTCTGAGTGGAAGAGAGTCAGTTGCATAATGCAGAATAAATAAAACTCTTTATAGTCCCAGCAGTAATGACATATTTTGATGTGTGCAATTTTATATTACATAAATAATATATTATTAGAATACATATTAATAAATCACAATTGAAAAACTTTTAACATTTTTATTTATAATAAATCAATATAATAATCTATGTAATTTATCTTTTGTCATACCATGTCTGAACACTGGATTTCAATCCTGATCTGTTTTTATTTCCTATGTGCAGGTTTTAACCAAAATATACTAGTCCCTAGCACTGCTATCTAGCTGTACTTCTGTCAGTTTGCTTATTTACTCCCCTACACATTCAAGGAGATCAAACCTCTGTATTATCTGACCACAAATAGATGCTATTGTATGTTCACCCTGCTAAATTGACTCTACTTCTTCCTCCAAGTAATGGATTATTCTGACTTCTAATTGAGACAATTCTCAAGTGCAAGCTTAAAGCTTTATCAATATATGCAGGAAGTACATCAAGAATCATGCTGAAGTTTCTGACTATGCTTAAAGTACATGAAAGCAAGCGACAGGAAATGGTTGGTCTTTATGTGGTCTACACAGACTGTTTTGTTGTCCTGTAATGAAGTTGATTTGATTGTATCACTTGTAATATTTAATAGCTTAGTGCTGAAATGATAACCTAAACTTAATTTCTAAGTTAGATTTTAAATGTTTATTTAATTTCTAAAAATTGTTTATAAATTTTGTAAAGTTTATGATTGTTTTAGTTCTGCACCAAGTGCTGTCATTGAAATACATGGCATATCTTCCAGCAATGTCAGTTCATCTCTCTTGGCTAAGAGATTTTCTTGATGACACTAGTGTAGTGTAGTTACTCTTAAACTGTGCAGCTGAGCTGGGGAAATTTAATCTAATTTTTAAATGGCAAAAACATGAAGATAAAAATCAAATTAACAAAAAAGGTAGTTTTAACCTTCTGCCAGAAATGTTACTCAAACTGAATTAAAAGCCCTTTAGTTTGATATTTTTTCTGTCTTCATGTAAGTTTCTGCCTTTTGTGGTTCTTCACATGATTCAGATTCAGAACACTTGCTCATTAATTTGAAATGTGTTGCTGTCTTCACTCACACTCTACTGTTATCAGCTTCGAAATGCAGAGTCAGACATGAAAATTCAAACTGCTTGTCAGTCATAACTAGTGTAAACTATATCAAATCAAGATGTTAGCTTAGAGAAGGTAAAAGAAGCACATTGCCACATTACCTTCAACTTGGTACAGACTAAGACCTAAAAATGAAACAGAAGTTGGCTCAAGTATCCTTATTGATAGGTAGTTACTTCAATGTCCTGTTCATTTTATGAGACATACTTGGAGGCTCTTCATTTATAAAAGGTGATCAGTAGATGACTCTGAAGGTGATTTTTTTATACACTGTTTGGTTGGCATTGCAAGGTGTGGGTAGTGGAAGGGCTACAGGGTGATTTCTGTTAGGGGGACCAAGACAGACCCACCACTGTCTAGGGCCAAGATCTTCAGCAGCAGTGGGATAATATTTTAAAAAGTAGAAAAATTTCTGCACAGGAATAATAGCAGCCAGAGAGAGGAGTGAGAATATGTGAGAGAAAAATCCCTGTAGACACCAAAGTCAGTGAAGAAGGAGGGTAAGGAGGTGCTCCAGACGTCAGGAGCTGAGATTTCCCTCAAGTTCATGGTGCAGACCATAGTGAAGCAGCTGTGCCATTCCAGCCCTCGCAGGGCCATGGTGGAGCAGAGATCCACCTGCAGCCCTTGAAGGACCCCACACCAGAACAGGTGGATACCTAAAAGAACCTGTGGGAAGAGTGGTCTTGAGCAGGTTCCCAGCAGGACCTGCTGCGGGCAGGATCTCTCCCTGTGAAGAGAGCAGCCCACACTGGAACATGTTTGCTGGCAGGAATTGTGACCCTGCAGAAGGGACACACACTGGAGCAGTTCATTAAGATCTGTAGCCTCTGGGGAGGTCTCAAAGTGGAGAATTTAGTGCAGAACTGAGTCTATTGTGAGGGACCCTGTGCTGGAGCAGGAGAAGAGTGTGAGTCCTCCCTCTGGGGAGGAAAGAGTAGCAGAGACAATGTGCAACTGACCACAATCCGCCTTCCCTCATTCCCTATGCCACTCAAGAGGAAAAAGTAGAGAAAATCAGGAGTAAAGTTGAGCCCAGGAAGAAGGGAAGTGTTAGGGATGAATGTGTTTCAAGGATTTGGATATATCTCCTATCATCCTGTAATAAATTCAACAAATTTCCCTAAGTCAAACCTGCTTTGCTTGTGATAGTAATCAGTGAGTGATCTCTTGCTGTCCTTATCTCAATCCAGAAGCTCTGTTATATTCTCTCTCTCCTGTTCAGAGAACATGGGAGTGACAGATCAGCTTTGGTGTGGTCCAGCCAGGGTCACCCTACCCGTTACACCTACATGACTTTATGGTTTTTTTAGCTAATGCACAATATATACTCCTTTTTATTCAGTATTTTATGAAGGACTTAAATTCACATAAAATAAAAAGTAGCTATCATTGCCTAGAATGACAACAAATAGCAAGTAATTTGTTCTCCTATAGCATTTGGGTGTGAGACATAATGAATCCCAAAGCTGTCTTAAGACCTTTAAGGTGTTATAACTAAGCATGCAGTAAGACAAATGTGTAGTTGCCACAAATCTTCAAGTTTAGACAACTTTCTGAAATGCCATCTCTGAACCCCTGTATCACCTCGGTATTAGATTAGAGATCCTGGAATGTTCCTCTGATTTTGGAGTTATAACAAATACATTATGGTGCAGAGGGTTATAGCAAGATGATAGATTGCAGCATTTATCCTGCATATTAAATTTACTGATTATCTATGATCCAATAAAATTTGGCTTCTGACCATCTGTTACAAAGAGCTTGGAAGCTTCATTATTAGGCAATTCTTTCATAATTATTCTGAGAACATGTCTAATGTAAACTTTCTCATTTAAATTATATTATAATTTATTGAAGAAGTTTTTATTCTACTTGTTTTTTGCCTAATTGTTTTCAGCCAACATCTGCCATGTATGAAAAGCTAAAAATATATATGTAAAGTGTCATATGCATCAAGGTTCTTCACAGTATTCAGTAAACACTGCAAATGTCCAGTAACATTTGGTATCCACATAGAAAAAGGCACTAACCATATTGAATACCCTCTTCCAGCTGTTGAGGCAGAGATTTAAGCCTAGGGAGCTGTTTTCAAATGTATTTGGCTATTTTACCATCTGGTATTTACTGACTCTGGGTGCAGTCCTGCTTCTAGTCATGTGATTTGTACAAATCAAGTCTATAGGAACTAATTCCAGAGGCATAGCTGGGATCAGTTATGTTGGTCAAATGGTGAGAACTTGAAGGTCTTTAAAGGAACCTGTAAATATGAAATGTTCAAATTTAGCAGAAAGATTCATGTTCCTTAGAGAACTATAGTTTCTGACATTAAAATATTTTTTTTTACTTCCCTGCGAGACATTTGGTTTTCCTGCTTCAAAGGAAAACTTCTCAATGTATACAGCTTTCAACTTTGGATAAAAATTTGTTCTGTAAATGGAACTGTACACCATTTATTTAAAAGGAGTTTGCAAATTTTGTCAAATAAAATCTTCCTGTCAAGAGTGAGGAGGTAGAAAGCAAACTGCTGAAGAATGTGAGGAAAGAATGCATATTAAATCTATCCTGACTACATATATGAAGTTTGAGAAACCTTCAGTATGCCTCTAAAACAGCCAGAGGC
Organism: Hypocryptadius cinnamomeus; assembly: GCA_013400635.1. Lineage (NCBI taxonomy): Eukaryota > Metazoa > Chordata > Aves > Passeriformes > Zosteropidae > Hypocryptadius > Hypocryptadius cinnamomeus. Next base: position 29,184 of record VYZP01072648.1, on the reverse strand, counting down.
TTAAATGAAAAAAAAGTAAAAAAAAAAAAAAAAAAAAAAAAAGGCAAAAAAAAAAAACCAACAAAAAAAACAAAAAAACAGCTAACTGAAAAACAAAAAAACCCAAAAAACCCAAAAAAAACCACCCACTCCAACCAACTAAAGATATGAAAAGGATAAGAACTATGAAAAGGTATGTGAAATCCATTTTTCTGTAAGTATAACGAATACGTCAACATTTTCATCTGCTGAAGTTATTTCTGTTATACAAAATGTAGCAAGAAGTACTGGAGGAAACAGATGAATGCTGGGTTAAAATAAGAAAGGCTAACATATTCCTGTAAGCAGTGTGAGATGGATATAAGTAGTTGGCTTTGGAGTGCAAACACTACTTATAAATAAAATATTACATAACTCTGAACTTAAAAAAGAAGCCAATTCAAAGCAATACTTAAGGTTGTATTTTCTGAAACCATACAAAACATAGAGCTGACACATCCATATGTATGTTAGTGAAGTTCATTAGAAAAGTGATAGAAAGTTGATAAATACTGAAAGGAAGACTGGAAACTAGAAATTTTATAATTTGGCAGTTGGAAAAAGAATACAATTTTTTATTGTAGAATGAGGAAATAGAAATATTTGTAAGGAATTAGTGTCAGGATTGTTTCTAAACATAATTTGGCTAGTGCTAAAATGTTTGCTAGTAATACTCCTATGATTAGAAACTATGAAGAATAGAAAAAATAATTAATCACTATATTTTCCTGGCATCAACTTATAACACTAATCCCAAACCCAAAAGTGACTGGTAGAAAAATTCTGAGAAGCTCACAGGACAACTTGGAGCTGGGAACTGTGATATCTGCTGTTCACCTGCATAGTTTAAGTCATTGCACCCCTTACACACCTTGACACATTCAGGATAAAATTATGTCAAGTTTAATTTTTCAGTGATACTTCTTGCTAAATTTAGAGATATAATCTGGGTTCATGAGACCAGGTTTTGGTACCAGGGGCAACAGGAGTGACTTTTCAGTAGCAGTGAGAAGCTGTCAGAAGCTTCCCCCTTGTCCAACACAGCCAATAGGATCTGGCTCCAAGACGGATCTGCTTGGTGCCAAGGCTAAGCCAATCAGAGAAGGTAGTAATGCCTCTGCAACAACATGTTTAAAAAGCAGAAAAACGTTTTTGTACAGATATAATTGCATCCAGAAAAGAGAGGAGTGAGAACATGTAAGAAGAGCAAGTCTGCAGATGCCAAGGTCAGTAGAGAAGGAGGGGCAGGAGGTGCTCCAAGCACCGGATCTGAGATTCCCATGCAGGCTATGGAAGAGACCCACACCAGAGCAGGGGGATGCCTAAAAGAGGGCTCTGAACCTGTGGGAAACCCATGCTGGAGCAGGCTCCTGCTGGGACTTGTGGACCTGTGGAGAGAGGAGCCCACACTGGAGCAGGTTTCTTGGCAGGACTTGTGAACCCATGGGGGACCCATGCTGGAGCAGGCTGTGCCTGAAAGACTTCTCCCTGTGGAATAATGACCTACACCGGAGCAGTTTGTGAAGAACTGCTGCCTGTGGGATGGACTCACATTGGAGAAATTCATGGAGAACTGTCTCCCGTGGGAGGGACCAGAGCAGGACATAGGCTCCTCTCCCTGAGAAGTGGCAGGAACAAGTGCAATGAACTAACTGTAACCCCCATTCCCTGTTTCCCATTCCACTGGTGGGGAAGAGCTAGAGCTGGAAAGTAGGGAGGGATGGGGAGAAGGTTGTTTTTTAACATTTATTTTACTTATCATTATCCTATTCAGATTTAGTTAGTAATAAATTCAGTTAATGCTCCCAAGCTGAGTCTGTTTTGGCCATGACAGTATTTGCTGAGTGATCTCTCCCACTTCTTACCTCAACTCATTAGCCTTTTGTTATATTTTCTCTCCCCTGTCCACTTGTGGACACCGGCTTCGGTGGGTGCCTGGCATCCACCCAGGGTCAACCCATTACAGCTGTAATCAAGACATAGATCTTGGTCATTTCTCTGTATTAAACTGAAGAGGCTAAATCTCTTAATTAGCATGAAGATATTTTCCCCACAACCATGGTTCCCCTAAGGTTGCTTTTTATTCTGCAGCCTGTACATAAGAGTCTGCTGCATAATTCAGTGTCCCAATGATGGCATTGATATTTTCTTGGGGAAAAATCCCTGCCAAAACCCTGCATCTCATATTTCTCTACTTCCACCATTCAATTAGCTATCTGAACAAGAGCAAACAGCTTAGAAGACAACAGATGCAATAAATTGTGCCAAGTAAACTCTCCCAAGCTGTACCAGATGAACGTGTGCTGGCTTGTGTTTTAGCCTTTTTGGTAAAGCTTTCCCCAGCAGACAAATTAAAGGTTTAAGCTTTCTACAGCAGTGCTTCTGATTCCTCTGGAAACCTAAGTATCACGCCTTTATTAGATTCAAAACATATATTGGATCACTTTCTAAAGTAATATTTAATCTGCTTGAAGATAAAAGCATAATACAAATAATCTTTATTCTAAACAATATGAATGAAAATAATTATATATGGGGTAGAATATTCCATTACCATTTCTAAGTTACCATTTGATTCTGTCACCTTAAGAGATAAATTATGGCCATTCCCTCAGCTGTTGCCAAGGTAGAACTGATTTATGAATATGTATGGACATGTGTCATTTATGGTCATGAGCATCATAACCTCTGAATAAACAGTATTTTGTTATTTGCTACACAAACACATTAGTTTGTACAGAACCACAAGCAAATCCCCACTATACATATATATGCACCTTCAAAACAAACTTCAAATGGAAACATTACCTTCAAGAAGAAAATCCATTTGTTGAAATTAAAGACAGGAGTCATAAATGAATAAGTTTCCTACTAATTAAATAATATTTTCAATTCAGATGTCTAGCAATCCTGTAGTTTCCTACTGAGGGACTTCTATGACAATAGAAAGATTTGAATTAGAATGAAATTAGAATTGGCACTATGTAAATAGTTTGGACAAAACCAAGGGTATTAGGTTTTACGAATAAACTTTTTATATGGGTTGTTAATACAACCTGAAGGCAAAGTTCTTACTAGAATTGGCAATGCCCTTTCTCATTGCAGAGTTTCTATACATGCCTGATTGAAATATCTTTTCTATCACTCTATCTGATATATCTATTATTAATAAGGCATGAAGGGAATACTGCCAGTTTATCAGAGTGATAACACTCATAAAAGTACTGCCCTGGCAGAAAATGAGAAGGAAATATGTACTGGTAAAGTACTGGATTTAGGATCCTATATACAGTTAGCTCAAATTTAGCTGAAAATTTTGGCACAAAAAGTTATGTGTCTCCAGCTCTCTTCAATAATAAAGGTAATGGTGTTTATCCTTGTAGCTTGGAATTCTCATGAGATCCTGTAATGTTTTAAGGATGAAGCAAAAGTAGGTGCTAAGACTTTGTTTTTATTTCAGAGCAGTTGGAGGACTATATCTTTTTGGCCACCAGAACATACTTCTTTTTAGTATGAGGAAAAAGAAGGGAAGGGCAAGATATTGCCTTGTTGTTTAAACATGAACGACTGAACGCCAGATAGATTAAAAGTCAAATTCTGTGAAGCTCATAAACATGTGCATAAGAAAATATTTTGAATGAAGCCCAAATAACTTTCTGACACTTGCCAAGATGAGCCTGAATACAGAAACCAGGCATGTTTCAGTTCAGCATCTCTTCTACCGAAATACTTTTCTTATACACAAGGAGCAAGGACTACAATCATTTAAAATTTGCATAAATAACTGAATCTCTATTAATAGCTTTTGAAGTGTCTTGTATTTAGTAGCCTAAGCAAAGATATAGCACATATTAAATTTAGACACTAAATAGCCCCTATTTCTTCTATCGTGCACCACTCATTCCCTGCCTTCTCACTTGTGACTAGAATAGTCTTCCCAGGCATAGTTTGGCAAAAAATTCTTCCTGCAAACATACATATTCTGTCTCTCATTTTAAGATAACCCTACCTTTTCATCCGTGGATATAAAAATAACCAGCAATTCTATTCGTAAGTCGCGCTGAAAACCGATGCAGCAGCTTCCCCTGCTGGCTGCTGAGGAGAGGAACTCGCGGCCATTCCCCGCCGTGCCCGCCCTCGCCCTGCCGCTGCGGCACAGGTGACGAGAGTTAAGTCAAGGGCAGCTACAGAAGGCGAGCCACATATCAGGATTTTTTCCCAGGGAAACAGTCCATCAGTGGATACTGAGATACTGAGTATCTGTCAAAAGGAAAAAAATAAGTATGCCCGTTGTAATGCTGTTTAGATCTGCTCTGAGGAACTCTGTACAGTTGCGATCATTTTGAATATACAGGCTGCTTGCATGAATATTTTAGTCTGCCAGCACATGCCAGTGTATTTCAGGTAAGTGACTAGGTATACATAGCTTCTTTCTTCTTTTAGGGTCAAAGATGTTCTGTGAAGGCAACTGTAAACAGCTGTATGCATTTCTGTGCTTTGCTTCATCAATAAAATCTTTCCAGCTCCTTTTCACTGCATTTTTTTGATACCAAAGCATGTGCATTCTACCAAAATGAATGGTAGTCAAGCAACACTATCTGCTGTATAACTTAGAAAGTATAATTGTGCCTGCATATGGATAAGTGTTGACATTGCTGTCCGCAGGACAATACCCTCTCAACTACTCTATCTTCTGTAATAAAGCATGCAGCAAATCACCTGCAGGGCAGAAGATAATGGACACAATTGTGCAAATTGTTATGGTCAAGGCTTTCTCATTTAGCTTAACAGAAAACCACAGGACCTTATCAGTCCAAAGGAATGGCATTGTATAGTATCTCACTCAAGGTCAGGTCAAGCATTTCGGATAGACTGGGGGAATTCAGCTGCTATGAAATTTTTGAGGATTTGTGTAACCATTTGTGTAACCACCAACTGTTTATAACTAGTCACTAGGCTAGTAAGTGATCATGATTATTCAAGAGGGTCATGCAATGGCCACTTTAATCAAATGATTACCAGAAAGCTTTTACTATCAAATTTTATGTGTATTAATATATTTTTATGACCCCATTCACTTCAAGCTGCAGATGATGAGGAGGGAAATGACAGAGACAGTTATCTGAGTTTCCTGCTGTTGAAGTAAAATAAGAGAAAATTGCATTTTTCTATTTTTTAAATATCATTTTTGCTTTACAGTGCTGAACTCCTCTGATGTCTTGTTGCTGGCAATACTATTTCAAAGCCACTTTGAAAGTAGGAAGGTCCTTGTATTCCCCTCCATCATCCAAAAGCAATGAAGCATTACAATTCTCTTCCCATTCTATTAATAGACTTGCAACTGAAGCAGAAGAAATTCAAGGACTTTTCTTTCCTGACACATTTTACAATGTCTCTAAGCAACATAGCAGAAATCAAGGTACAAAGCTTACATGTCATTTCTGATGAAGTAGGGCATTTATTTAAGAAGCTGAAAATTGATTACACTTATTTCTTAATTCCTTTGGTAATGTCTAAGAGTAGCATGGTCTCAAGCATTGTAGCACTTCCAGTGTTGCAATGAGTATCCCATTCAATATTCAATGCCAGAAAAATATTCCAAGAGCTATTTTCTGCAAAGCTAATGTGGTCATGTTCACACTTAAGTGAAGGGATTTTCTTCTACAAGAACAAGCTAAATCAAATGTTAAGGTATGGATATGATCTCAGAATATAACCTATGAAAACAGAGATAATGGTGGCTTGCCAACAGAAAGTCTAGCAGAACAAATTTCCTGGGTTTTCTAGACATCTTTATTTAGAGATTGTAAGGCCTGTATGTCCCATCCATATAAATTAGATAAAATTATCCTTTCTGGTGACACTGATTAACTATTTATATTAAAAAAAAAAAAAAAATTCCTGTAGTATGAGGAATCTCCACCTAGGACCTCACTGTAATCTTCTATGCAACCAAAAACACTCCTGATACATTTACTTTTCCCAACACTTAAATCAGTGTCTGCTAATTTGCTCTCAGATCTTAAGCATATAAGTGTGGTTTTATGTGGCAGACAGATAGGAATTTGTTAAATTTCTCTTTCTAGTTAGACATGTCTTAGATACAAATAGGTTTGGGGCAACCCTTTGGGTGGCTCCTGAGATTCTCATCAGTTTCCAATATCACAAAGGTTTGAAAAGCTGTTGTTTTGTTAGTGATATTAAAGATAAAATGCCAGATGAATGCCCAATTTTAAAACCACAGTAAGTAAGCATATTAATATTTAGGCCAGGATGATCCATCTTTCTGCAAAAATACTGATTCTAGCAATCTGAATTAAATTTGTTGAAATTAATACAGTTGCTGGAGGAAATAACTTGGAGAAGGTATCAAGAGACCGCTTTATAAACATGTTTAAATCCCAGCTAATATTTCAATATCTCTGTAAATACTGCTTCTTAACAACGATCCATTCTAATTACACAACAAAGCAGTTCTCCCACAGTGCTACATAATATATAATAAGCTGACATTTAATTGAATTCAAATCAGGACTTTCTTTCTTGACGGTATCTTTTTATACATTGTTTTCCTTAAGAATCTAGGAAAAAGTAAACATTTAAGATAAATGAAGTTCTGCGAGGTCTCTAGAAATTATTCATATTAAATCCTAGTCACAGCAACATCATTGCAGTCATGACATAGACAGGTTTGTACTTTTTTTTTTCACATTGGAAAATGATCCCTCCACTTGGTATCAGAAAAGAAAGTACAGAGTATGTTAATATATACTTTTGTTTGCCATAAACAGCAACTACACATAAATACCTTAACTAGGATCTCTGTTTTCAATTAAGAAAATTTACCTATGTCAATAAAGATATTGCATGGTACACTACCAGTTCACCTGCAGCTAAGGACCCTTGACAGTCAGGGTCAGTCTTTAAACAAAAATTTGGCCTCTTCTTGTTCAAGACAAGGATGGCCTTGTTGTCTCCTCTTGACAACACTAGGAACTTGACAATGACACTCTATGGATTTAGCTAAAGACAAAACTGAACCCCAGAGGGACAGGATGAGCTTATGGGATTTAATGCCTATTGAAATTAATGAATGTTGTGTGACTAAATCCTTAGCTCAAGTTTGAAATGTTCAATCACAATGCATGTACCTAATAGGAAAGTAGCAATTTTGCTCTTCATTAAATCAGGGAAAGGTCATGGCCTCTTTATGGTATCAGTATGTCAACAGATAGACCTACTGAAACCTGCTGCATCACAAAGCAACCATTCCCTCTTTCATCACTACATCCCCATTTTAGTTTACTTTCATGGCTGCCAAGACTCCTGCTCCTGTCTCGATAGGTACAGATACAATAGAGAGTTAGTAGTGAATGTCAAATATCTTGAGTAGTTGGGCTATAACAAATGAGATGTACAAAGTAAGGCTTAGCAAGTTTGCCAAGATCTGATATCTGTGTCACAGATGAGATTATAAAATGAACAAAGAAAGGAAATTAAAAATTTTTAAAAATCTGCGAAAGAGTAAAAAAGTGAAGGGAGGCGAGGCTCCATTTCAGTGACTTGTATTTATTGATACTTTCTTACTTATATACATAGGGCAACTGGTCTGATTGAGACAGGAAAAAAATCACAGGCAGAAAACTCCAGAACCCCACTCAGAGCAGAAAACAGTCACTTCTGGACAGGGAAAATAAGCATGATTTTAAGATGAAATATCAATGTATTAATTTGACAGACTACATTTATTTCTTAGCAGGCAGGACCTCTGAAGGTCCTCTCTCATTTTGATAATTTTGGAACTCATCAAATATAAAAAGTTATCTTTGTAAGAGTTTCAGTTGCATAAATATTTATAGGTCCACTCAATTTCAAGGGTCTCAGCATTTAAAACTCTCCACCTTCTTGAGCTAAGGCAGGTTACCCACATCTCAAACAGGTTCTCTCTCCTGTCTTGTCCTGCTCTCACCCCCCTTTTCTTTTAGCAGTTCCATTGTGTCTCTAATATGAAAAATTAGTAAAAGTTACTATAAAATTACAAGTACTGTGTAACTATAAACCCATTCCTGTACCACTTGTAGGAGGACAAACATTTTCTCACTAGTGTTTTCATATAAAAGAACTCAAGGAGCTCAAAGGTAATAATAATTTCTTTTGGGGGTTAATTTTTTTTCTATTGAAAAATGTTTAAATTTTAGCCTTACAGTGATCCTTAAATGAAGAAAAACATTAAAAGATAAGATTTATAAAGCTCAGTCTAATATCAGAAAAGTGCTTATCTGCTAGTCTTCACAGAGAACAAATGATTCTTACCTTTTTTAAGAAAAAATTGTTTCTCTCACTCTTTTTCTACCTTTTGAAAGCATAAACCATCCTTCTCCAAGTATTCCTCTTCCTTAGATGGGATGCTAGATTCTGACAGTATCCTTGTCTTTCTATATCTCTATCTCCCTTTTTTTTCCCACCTGGGAAAATCTTGCTCATTTAAAACATAGGCAGTGTGCTTTGTGCACAGAAGTCAGATTACCAGGGCAACACTATTTATTCTTACTTTTCATGTGAAAGAGCTGCTCACTTTTGTGAAGCAGAAGATGCTATTGAACACACAGGTCCTCCATTTTGACTTTCATTTGATCTTATACACACAAGTAAGTGTAAGAGATAATTATTTTCTCCAGGATCTTCTATAAGAATTTAGAACTCAGAGTACAAACAGGCAAACCTAAATGAGTCTGATTCAGTGTTTGCACACAGAATTTTCAGAAAAAGGCTTACACTAAACTGTATGAGCAATAAAAGTACTCTCACCATCTCCATTGTCCATGTATTTTGCTCTTATTAACTGCCTTTTTAGTCTGAGCATTGAACATTTGGAAACAATTCTGCATCAACTTGTATCTACCCAGTCCTATTGGTCAAAATAGTATCACTGCATCTTCAGGTGTTAATAAAGCTAATGAAATGTAAAAATAATTTAGACTTCATAATTTTTCAAAGAAATAGTGCCGTGAAATTTAATGTGCCTGTAACAGATTGAATAATTTTGCTTATCTAACCTATAAGAAGGGAATTCTGCAAAAGCTGCAGTAGATATACTTGTACAGCATGTCATGGGAAAGAGTGCAAATGCTTTATTCATGAGACCCTGTTAGAACCCTTGCTTATTAAAGCATTTATGTCTCAAAAGGGTTTATAGTAGCTGTTACTGAAAAATAACCCTTCCCTCCCATCAAAAAACTAAGAATTGAGAAATGTAAACAAAAGCTTCTACTGTCTCTGAGGGGAGCACTTGAGCATATATTTAAACACCCTCCAAAACTTCCTGTAATTGTGTAAAAAGATAAAGTACTCTGTGGTAATACAGCAAACTACTTTAAGGAATATGATATTGTGAGATATATTTCAGTTGTATTAGCCATGGTAGTTAAAGCTGTATAGCAAATTCAGCTGAGGTGCAGTTGATGAAGAACCAGAGAGAAAGAGCAGATGAAAGCATCTAAATGATTCTATGATTCTAACTCACATAGGCCTCTCTTGTCCAGTTTTGTATATGCTGCAGGTGGGCCTGATGATCACAAAATTGGCAGCTCCACTGGGGACCACTCCTGGTTTCACAGCCTGGGCATAACCCTTGAAAGGCAGCAGGTATAACGGGCATAAAACTATCACTGCATTTCTTCTACATGAACCAGAGAAGCCTGGAAGACCTGTCAATTAGAGTTCTGTTTGGCAATGGTAGAAAATTGGAAAATGTGTTTCTAGTGTTTCATTAAGAAAAATTTGTGTGGAACTTTTGCTGACTTTTTAAAACCTGTCTCCAGGTCTAAGAAAATCCAAAGGCGATTCATAAATGAAATTTGTTCTCTTACTTCCCTGTTATTCACTTACCAAGCAAGTATTTTTCTGAAATCCCTTCCCCACCCTTGTGTTAGTGATGTTTAATTTTTTTGGATGGTTGGGTTTTGTGAAGTCTTGGAATTCTTCTTACATTGATGTTACAAAACACTGGATCGTGAGGTTTTGGCCCTTATTTTCAGGGATCTGTATCTTGCATTTCTCTATATCCCAAATTAGGGCTCTGTGAACTCCCTTATTCCCCACATTTACTCTCACTCTATTCTTTTGTCTTGGAGGGAAGATAATTTAGATGTCAGCCTGTTAACTCATATGGGCAGAAGGACACTCTGAGAAATAGATAGAGAAACAGATACTGGCATAATAAATTAGGTGGCTTCAATGAGTCATTTCACTTACAGAAAAAAAATTCTCCAAACTATGGCTCTGCTGAACAGATGAGAGACTTTTACACTTAAAATGGACTTTTACACTTTATTTTTTTACTTTTTACTTCATATTAATCCCATTTCTGTTACTAGTTCTAGTTTTTCTGATACCAGAAGAATATACCACAGCCTCTTGAAAGTATACATAGCTGCACTGAAGACAATAAGATAGGTCTCTCTATCTAACTGAGTTTCTTCTAGTGGAGAGGAAATATGTACTCCCGGTTGCCCTGCCAGCTCAGCTACATCATCTTCCTGAAAATGCACATACAGTTAAGCCTACAGAAGCATTCTGTGTTCAGTGAAACTGCACTGACATCATGAGTTTTGAAGGTGTAGTTGCATTATGTAGAGCATATGCTTTCTTTACCCACAGCTTTGACATCTTGGAAGAACAACTGAGTTCTACTGGTGATGGTAGATGAGTACCAACACACCCTGCTATAGCTATAGCTTGACCACACATCACTGCTAGCAGCTCTTACAGCAAAGGCAGCAGAAGTGTAATTGTACCCTATCTGCTGCTAAGCCTTTTCTTCCAGTTCAAATTCACAAACACCTGCGGCTTAAGTTTAGACACTGAAAAGATCATTTGAAATGGCTCAGGCACAATCTTTTGCTCCTTCTGTGATGAAGGTAATAATTTTCAGAAGTGAGGCAGGTCAGACAGTGGGGAACTATAACATCTCTAACTCTAGCAGCAAGATTTACTGGAGCATGGTCTGTATTTCTGGCAGCCTCAGTCAGAACAGGTAAACTCAATGTACTTGTACATTCTGAAACACCTGAACATTCAGAGCTGATGAGTTGTCACTCCATCTTTTGCTCACCTCAGTAAAAAGTATGAAAGGATGTTCTCATATTTCAAAAAGAGGAGATGAGAGAATTCAGAAATGAGCTTAAATATACAGTGTTTGCAAAAATACATTTAAAATATCGGTTTAAATAAATATTGTTAATTTCTGTACTGACCTCTTATATATTGCAACCTAAATATTATGTTTCACATCAGACACAGTTCTAAAAGGTTTTTATAGGCCTCCCTACATCTTTTTGAAATTTTACAGTATTCATATGGAACACTCATCCATGGAATTAGAATGTTAATCAATGGAAATGTTAAGTACAGATAAAAAATTTTTGTTCCCTAAACTGTACATTGGAATTAAGATATGATGAAATAACAATTTATGGCAAATCTAAAAACGACAATCATGAAAGATCTACCACTTGGACTAGCCCAGGAGCTAGTTTCTGAAAAAAAAAGAACAGAATCATTCATTAAAAGAGGGAAGAAAAGCCATTGTTGACAGTCAACAGGGAAATCAAATTAGACCTACTCATTATTTAAACGTTTTGATTTAAAGACAGAGCTGTTAATGAGCTACCAAGACCTATAATTATCTGTGTGTCCAATTTCAGCAAAAGGAAAATCCTACAACAGATTAGAAAGAAAAAAGCCCACACAAGCCACAAAAACACTTTAAATGTCAAAATATTGGTATTTGTTCAGCTTTTGGTGGGTGGTGTTTTGCCGTAGAAAGATTGTTTTGCTGTTTTGCTCCTGTTGATCTACCAGCTATACAACAAAAGATTCTCTGAAGTTAAGCTACAGTTCCCCAGAAATAATACTAGGATCAGCCCTGCAATGTCTGATTATATATGACAGTGAGGGTAATTTTGCACAGCTTTTTGGGGCGCTCGTGGGGAAGTTTCTGCAGAGTTCATGCATAGACTAAATGGAATGTTAGAGAGAACACGGGGCAGTTTCAAGACTGAAAGGATGCACAGTGCCCTAAAAAGGGTATCTAGTTGTTAGTGCAAATATCTTGCTGAATACAAGGATGAGAAGTGAAATGTATCTCCAACAAAAAAATATAGCAGTGACATGCTCATGAAGCTGCGACTCTTGTAAATAAATCCCTTGTACCCTATTGCAAGCAACCAAAATAATACAATCTAATTGTCAGAAAGACAGGATTTTGCAAGCTAATTGCAAATAATGTAGCTGGAGATTCAACTATTAAAAGGGCAAAAATTGAACAAGAACAAGAAAAACAGGATCCCAAGGGATTAAATTAACAGTTTCAAATATGTATATCTCATCATGGCACTGGTAATAGCTGATATATCTGTGTCATTATAACACTGTAAATTTAGATGCCTGTGACACCAATAATTAGGTGGTGATATTACTGCATTACTGCATCCTCTATAGCAATAACAGTGCTGTGCCTCACTCTGCACAGTTCAGTGCATTTCAGCTTAGTCTTCTCACCTCCCTTTTACCTTGTCAGGCTCCAGTATTCATAGCCTGTGTCCAAAATAGCAGCAATAATATTGATACTAGTTTTGCCTCTCTGATGGGGAGGGGGAAAATTTGCAAGAAGACCATGTTTTAACCCCACACAACCTGTGGTGCTTTTAACTTGCAGGACAATGCCAGAACAGAGATCATGTAGATCTCAGAAGAGTAACAAAGAGAAGGTTGTCTGAAGGTAGATGCACTTGAAATCACAATGAAGTCTGTGCGTGTTCAGTGTTAGTTTTGCTATAGCCTCTTCCAGAGAAGTAGACGCTCTGTCCCTTTAACCATTACAGGAAGGTTATTCATAAGGAGAGAGAGTCTTGACCTCCACAGCAGTACTATGAAATCCCTCAGATGCCTTGTCAAAAAGGTTTAATGGCATTGCAGTACAGGTGATACTGTAATAATTTACTTTTTGTTAGCAGTAACTCAAAAGGCTCTGAGGAGCTGAACTCTCACATGAAGTAACCATATCCCAAAGCTAACAGATTAATGCACAGTTAAAACTTTTGGCCTTTTCTCCAGTCAAACTTTTCCCTTAGGGATGAACAGTTTAATACAGCAATCCAAAAATATATTCTGTAAGATTAGTAAGGGAAAAAAAAATTCATGCATCACACAAAGTTTGCTAAAAGTAACTGCTAGATCTACATTGCCTATAAACCAATGCTTCTAGATCAGCTAGAGGGTTTTCTAGACATTGTAACCAAGATGTAGACATACCTTATTTTACTACAATTTTGGAGCAAGTGGAAGACAGACAAAGGCAAAAGAACGGACAAACATGTTCCAGCTAGTCAGCCTGATTATTAAATCTCAGCATTAGGGATGACTGTTGAACAGTTGAGTTCTCAGGGAAACTAACTTAGAAAACATTCATTCATTATGACCCTGTCCACTCATTTGTCTTGAAGTTAAACCATCTGGCTAGGATGATATTTTTTCCTAAATTTGAAAGAAATTTCCCATATGTACTTTCGCTATGAAATAGTCATTTATTACCAGGCCATTGTCCATCTGTCACAATTATTATCAAATCCTCATCTGAGACATATAAGTGTATTGTGTGTTAGTGCAAGACCGTGTGGGACCCATGTGGAAGAAAATAGCTTTCCTCTCCTTTATATTATCAAGCTTATGACAATAAAATTGTATAAAATCCATTATTATGGTATTGAAAATGTTGTTTCATCAAGTGATGAACATAGTGTTAAATTTATGAAAGTGAACATTTTCTCTCTGTCTTTTCTAATTGGACAAACAAGTTTTCTTATGGCTTCTAACATTAAAAAAATGCAGAATCCTTTAGTGGCTTCTATAGTCAGGCAAAATTAATAGGAAGGTAAAATACTCAGATCTTGGTCATGCTAAAACAATAGGAGTTCTATTATTGACTTTAATACAATCATCAGAATCTAGAAATTAGTATAAAAAAGCACATGTGGGATTCTTCTGCTTGCTCTGAATTCTTTATGCCAGGTGAAAGGGCCAATGCTTAGTAAAGCACCTAAAATACAGTTATGTACAATTACCACCAATAAGAACCTCATGAGCATCCTCCTGAAAATTCTATATGCATCCAAAAGATAGTTCTCAATATAAGGTATTTCTTAGTCTTCACTTGTGGTACAGTCTGGCTCCCTTGAAATTACTTCTGTTTCTTGCAAGTTATTTGCATGCTGTGGATCTCGCAGAACTTTGGAGAATATCTCAGTATAGCTTCCCGCTGGACATATATTCCCATGAGTAGTGTTGGAGTTCCCCAGTCCTGAAAAGAGATTTGTTTTCTAGTGGGAAGGACTATAGATAGCAAAGCTTTTCTTATGTTACATATTCAGGACAGGTCTTTTCAGAGAACATCAAGAACATCAAGAACATCAAGAACATCAAGAACATCAAATTGGATTTTTCAACAGCAAATTTAACATTGACATGAGCATGATAAATAGAACTGATCAGACAGGAAAAAATGCTGTTTCACTGAAGCTGAAACATTCTGACACATCAGTTTTGATAAATATTTTGTCAGAAGAGGGAGAAAAAGATTAATCTTTAAATTCTTAAGTACATGTGCAATAACCTGTTTTGAGGAGTCCTATAGAAATCTAGCATTGTGATCCCTCTATGACATTAACAGGCATCTGAAATGAGAAACTCGGTTCAATAGGAAATGAACTACTGCATCAGAATCTTCTGTACTATAAGTGCAAAATTAAGCCCCAGGAAGTCTCCTTTGACAAAGGCTTACTTCTTACCATTTTCTTAAGAGTTATTGGTTTTTATTGGCTTTGAATATAACCTGACACAACTTCCATCTCATCTGAAGCCCCAAAACACTTCGTGTGAATGTTTAATATCAGCCATTCACTCATAACGTCAGTTTAGTTCTGTTACTTGTGAAACTACTTACTAAATATAAGACATTCAAGCATTCCTAGTGCACGAGATGATTATCATTATCACTATGATTGTCTTCATCCATTCTC
Source organism: Hypocryptadius cinnamomeus (assembly GCA_013400635.1). Classification (NCBI taxonomy): domain Eukaryota; kingdom Metazoa; phylum Chordata; class Aves; order Passeriformes; family Zosteropidae; genus Hypocryptadius; species Hypocryptadius cinnamomeus. Next base: position 14,089 of record VYZP01072648.1, on the reverse strand, counting down.
CTCAAAGTTCAGAAAGGTATGATTTCTTCCCAAAATGAGAAATTGTAAACAATGTTTACAAACCACAGTCTGGTTATTAGCTTGGTATTTTTTAAAATACATATAACCCTGAGAATAAAATAATTGAAAAGCAGTGAGAACTTAAACTCATCAGGCTGTTTCTTGCAAGTTGGTACTAGAATTTGGGCTCATACTATCTTCTTTGAGCTGCCTAAGTATGAGGTCTCTTGTAAACTTCTCTATTGTCTATAAAGAAGTTTGTTACTTGTCCAAAAGACAATTTTACCCCTTCTAAAACAATTTACTAGGCTGTGGTTCGCTTTAGGATAAGCCAGAAAGGATTTGAGGAAAGCATTTATTGTGGTTTAATGGCACCCATCTAGAACTAGTTTGAAGTTGAAATAATAAAATCAAACTAAACATTTGAAAAGTGTATAGCAAGCATGTCAGATTTTGCACTCTATAGTAGACAGCTACAATTTGGACATCAGTTTCTCATCACCAGCATTTGTCCTGCAAATCTACTTCTGCTTGTCCACACTACTATCTCTTCTGTAATCATAGTCAGAGACAGAAACTCTTCTCATTTCCAGGCTATGTTTGTGTGCTGCTGGCAGCCTGGTATTTAATGAAAAAGCAAAAAAAAAAAAGAGAGATCATGTAATGAGGTGTGGGCTGGTCACATAGTATAGGGAGTATCTCCAGAGAAGCAAAACCCAAAATGTGAATTTGTAGCACACATCTGCTCTTCAGTTAGGATGCGGACACAATGATTTCCAGGCTCACCTTTTGACCCAATCACTCCCACAAATGAATGATACAAAACAGGCATTACAAACAATGTGTTTGAGTTATAGAAACAAAAATAGATTAATTCATATGAAGTACTCACTTGCATATGAAAAGGGATTTCCATAGCAGTGCTTGCAGAAAAACAAATGCATGAAAACTGTGAACACGGTTTCAATATATGGTCATGCCCACAGTGTCCCTACCCATGGCAGGAGGAGTTGGAACCAGATGATTTTTTTAAGACTCCTTCCAACCCAAACCATTCTACATCATATATTTCCCACTTGCCTCATCCTAGAATTTGCAGTTTCTGGTACACTTCGGTGCTCCTGCTCTGAGAGTGCCTAATTCAGTGAGATGATGAATAACAGCTGAGGGAGCAGTCACAGCTAATACTGATTCCTCTACAAAGGACTATGGTTCAGCTGCTTGGAGGAAAAGACTCACACACTGTACGGCCACTGTGCCAAGTTTCAACAGGCATGGCGGAGACTTGCTGGGCAACTTTGTAATGCCACCACCTGCCTTGCACTGAGGAAACTGCACGCAAAATTAACTTGGCCTGAGCACAAGCATTAGAAGCTATATTGCCAAATTACCTTCCAGTTCTGATCATATCTCTAAGTTTAGTCTTAAGCCATGGCACTAAAAAATTTTATTTCTTGCATTATAGCTTGGAATCAAGATACTATCTCTAATAATAGTTATTCCAATAATAATTAAGTTTCTTACACTTCCAGTTTTAAATTGGAGTGTGAAAACAAAGGAGCTTCTATACATTTTACTGGATACAAGGAAACAATACAAGGAAAATTTTAACTTCTAAAATGTGAACTTTTCAAAAACTTTTTAAGTTTAAAGCAACTATAAATTGTCACTTTTCCAAGCAATAAAATAAATACAACACTGTATACTGTGTGCATGAATGATACAATGAAATTACTAAGAAGCTCTGATTCACTTTCTTTAGTCAAGGAAGAAAAGTAAACTAGAACTGCTTTGAAGTATTCTTCCTCATCTATTATTTTACAGGTTAAACGTTTATTACATTTACAAATGATTTACTGCAGAATTTTTCCCTAAGGTGTTTGCAAATTTGATGTCACTATGAAAGATTAATGTGTGTTTAAGCAAACCAGAATAGCCTAATTTAATTACTTAGGACAATTCTTAAATAATGCTTTACTGACTGCTCAGCAATTAGATGCATTGCCTTAAGAAATATAGACTTAATATGTGGTGTTGTGAATCTCATTTGACAAGAAGACATTTATTTTCATTTCTTTGTCATTTTCTTGTAAAAGCTTCAGGTGTACAGTACAGTTGGTTTGAGCAAGATTTAGGTGGGCTGAGGGGTGAAACACAATTGTGTATCTGATGTGAGGAATTACTGAAACAAGAGGATGGAATGCTGAGGCTGGCAAATATAATGGTAAGCTGACCTGCATGTGGTTAGACCCTGGGATCCTGGCAGGGCAACATGGAGTCCAGTGGCTCCCTGAGCATCGGGGGCTCCCAGGTGGGTGATGCCAGGGCCCGGCTGTCAGGGCCAGACCCTGGGGGATTCTGCAGGAGCCCCAGCCTTGGGGCACAGGGATGGTCCTGGGGACAGGGATGGACCAAGGCCAGAACAGGGTCTTGCAGGACAGCCTAGTTTGGGGACCCCATGGTTGGGCCAGACAGGGATGTGAGGACCTGGAGAGGGGCCCCACTGTGGCATCATTGAGACACGGACTGCTGTCCCCTTGGACCTGACTCGGGGTCCTGGGCCACAGCCATAGTGGGGGAGCTGCAGACACTGGGCAAGAACAGTTCAGGACAGTTTTGGTTATAATTGTAAGAATTCAGATGCAAAAAGTGAAATTTTTCTCAACAAACTTCCTACATGTATAAAGGGTATTTCTACGATATAGATGGAAATACCCTTTAAAGGCAGCAGAAAGATGTTTTGAGATGATACTACATATTCATTAAACAATTCTGATAATTAAAGACTCTGTGTTTTGGGCCAAAATCTGCCCATAGAAATGACTAGATAAACATTTAATTAAAATAACATTTTTCCACAGCAAATGACATTTTACTGCATCTTGATCAAGAAACCAAATTACTACTTTGTTGCCTATTCAAAGAGCACAAATTGTTAGATCTGTTTATCCATCAATTAATGTACATTGATACAATGCCACTAATAGTTCTCTCAGTATGAACAATTTCAACATACTCTCCAATGAAACACAAAATCAGGCTTCATTTAGTACTTGTGCTATATTTTGTTTGCCACATCTATTTATTTATCTCTGGAAATTTTACATCTTTTATGTTCAAATATTTTTCACATGTCGTGTAGAGAACTTTCTGTTCCATCTGAGCTCAATTCTGAATGTATTATTGATTTCAGTTGCACAAAACCTTGCCTATTGCTTGTTTAGAAGGTTTTTGTCTTTCCCCCCCAAACAGGATATTTTATACAGTCCAGAGAAGCTGTAGCATTCTGGTTTTATTTAATCTAAAGTTCAGCAGCTTGTCAAATCCATATGGTGCAGATAATCTAAAGCCTTAACAGTATTAGATAGAATACAAAGAATATCAAAGGAACTAGGAATGGAAACAATAATTTTTCAAGGCTTTTGATATATCTGTCATGTAAAAAAGGGTTACGAGGATCAGAAAGCGATGGTTCAATTAGTTTTATCTCCTGTGACACAGAAACAACTGGAGAAAAATTACATTACAGTATTAGAGGTTTTGTCGGCTTTTTTTTTTTTGTGTGGTTTTTTTTTTTTTTTTGGGAATCAAGTAAAAAAGTTTTTTGTATTGTGA
>VYZP01072648.1:0-10384 GCA_013400635.1 Hypocryptadius cinnamomeus | reverse complement strand
GTTTTTTTTTTTTTTTGAGGCATGCAGTAAAATAGTTTATGTGCATGTGAAAATCTGATCTGTGCACTCAAATTTTTTTTGCTGCTCCTTCTCCATTTCTACATCTAATTTATTGAATGCTCCCATTATGAAAATTTTTATCTACTGTGTGTATCAAAGCTCAGTCTCATCAGCTACTCTTACACGTATTAGCCATCCAGAAAGATACAGCTGTCGTCCGCTAGTCTGACATATTCCAAAAAATCCAGGTGAGCAAGAGAAGTAGTGATGTGTTGCTGACAGAAGATATTAAATGAAAAATGCAGGGAGGTAATTTGATTTGCAGATACGACAATATAGCCAATTTTATCTATGTATTTTCAAGGTGCTCATCAGAACTCCTTTCTTTGGCAAATTTTTTATTTCAGCTAAGTTGTGGAGAGATTTCTATGAGAAGAAAAATGTCCTGCAAATACTTCTGCCATATAGATCTTTCTTCAGCTTTTAGCTACTGGTTCAAGGAAAACAGAATTGTTTCTCTTGAAACATACATACAACATACTTCCAGAGCAGTCTTAACTAAAAGAAAACTAACATTCTGTATAACCTTCTTAAGGGTAAGAAAGGAGAGATTTCCAAAGCTGCAGAAAAAAGATCCTCTGTGGTCTGTGCTATGGATATACAAAAAGATTTTAACTTAAGACTTAAAAAAAAAAAACAAAAAAAAAACTTGAGAATTTTCTTTGAACAACTAATCTAAATTTTTATGGTCTAGAAATACTGAGGAAATTGTAAAAAATCTAATTGATCCTGTAAGATGTCAAGTCTATTAAAAAACCACTAAACTCCCTCCTCCCCAAAAAACAATACCAAAAAAGTTGTCTTTTATTACTGCCATTTCAAATAACAAGAAAATACAAAAGTTCATGTAGTTGTCTGGTCTTTTTCCTCAACAGAAGTGTGAGGTTTGTAATAAATGAGCAATGGACAATTATCACTGCTCTGCAAGCATCTACAGGAATATTAACACTGAAGATCTATGCTTACAACACAAATTGGCAATTTCTTTAAAAGATATGGAGCTGCTTCTAATTCAAACAGCAGACATTTTGGTATATTATTAACAGCTCTAGCCTGAGTCACTATTTTATGCTGACAATACTTGCTTTCAGATAGGAAAAGTGAAAAAAGCTCAGTCTCAAAGAGATATGAGTCAGAAGAGTACTATCTAATAAAACACAGGAACTCTGTATCTGGAGCAGTGGTACTCTTCTCATCATTCTGCAAGATTCAGCTTAGAGGGTAACAGTAGTACCTGAAGAGAAGAAATAAAAGATTCATTTGACATTGACCAGCAAACAAAGATTTGCTTAGAACAAAGATTTCTTAGACAACTAAGAAACACTTTGCGACTTTTGATGATTCAAAATTTTTAGAGTGATGAAATAGGTGGTCACTCAGACCTAAAAATATATGGATTTTTTTTGTAGAGTGTTTTAGCCTACTATGTTACTTTCAAAGAATAAATGGATATTCAAAGAGACCAAAGTTTTGTCAGACATGTATTTGCTATGTGATTCTGAGTTTGGCACAAATTCCATGGGAAATATACCAGAGGTCTTTATCAGAAAATCACATCTATCTGTTCTGCTTGAAGAGGCTAAGGAACAGATTATGATTTCAGATAGGGGGTAGGAGGACGGAAGGGGGTAGGAGCATTCCATCCAGAGATGTAGACTAGAGCCCATAAGTTCCAGTACCCAAAGAGTGTATGAAAAGAAACACTTTAAAACTGACCTGTCTATAAACTGTTATTTAAGGCTGCACATTTCTCAGCTATTATTCATTAGTGTGCAGTTACTAAAAGTGCAGGTACTGACGAAGGTAGTCAAGTTTGGTTTGAAAGAAAACTCTGGCCTGAAACCATGATTGTATGGAAAGAAAAGAAAATTAGTTAATTTGTGTTCTGAGGAGGTTTTTTATTACCAAATCATGAACTACTTCTGTCCTAAGAACGAGTGGTCAATTGGCCCAGAAGAGTACTTTATCAGTGCAATATTTTGCCAGTAATACAAAACAGTAAGTAAATGTGGCTCTGTTGCTATTTATATTTGTAATTAATAAGCCTAAATATAGAGGTCTGAACTTGATTGGAAACTCTGATTTGAGCTCATGATTCTTTATTCAGAAAAATGCTTTATTTAGAAGAAAATACTACCTCCTCCTTGCGAGAGCTTTACAAAAGCCACGTATAATGGTTGTATGTGAGAAAGCCTATTATCTTGATCCAGCTGAATTTCGAACTCACAGGAGATTAAATATTTTGTCATTGCATTTACATGCGGGAGGCTCAAGAAGTGTCCAGCTCAAAGAGAAAACCTGGACCCATCACCATCATCCATTCCAGAGGACCACAGGCCTGTCATGCAAAGCTGATCCTTGGGTACCAGCTCACAGAAAACCTTCTGAAACAGGCAGTGGAACTCAGTATCTAGCAAACTCCTTTGTGAAACCTTGTAGCTGAAATGATTTTTAAATCTATTAATTGAATAGAGAGAATACATCCGATTTCATCTGTACGGGCCGAGGTGCCCCGATGGTGGCAGCAGCTGCAGCGGCCCCAGCGCAGGGCACGGCTGAGCCCCTCAGCCCCGGGGAAGGCCTGGGCAAGGGAGGGCAAAACGCTGCCCGGCAGCCAGGGCTGAGCGAGGGGAAGCGAGCGAGAAACAGCCCTGCGAGCCCCGAGGGGACAGCGGGAGCAGGGACGGGGCAGGAGAGATCCGGCAGGGATGGCCCTGCGGCCTGGGAGAGAGCCCGGCCGGGCAGGTGGACGTGCCCGGAAGGAAGCTGCAGCCCATGGAGAGCCCACGCTGGAGCAAGCTTGTCCCGAAGAACTGCAGTATTTGCCGATGTGCCAAACTGCAGCATGAGGAGGAAGGAGCCTCAGAGAGGCGCTGTTAATGGACTGACGGCAGCTTCCCATTCCCCGTCCCTCTTCACTGCAGTTGCAGGGAAATAGAGGAGTCAGGGATGAAAGAGTGAAGTTGAACCTGGGAAAAGGGGAAACGGGTGGAAGTTATTTTAGTTTTTGTCTTTGCTTCTCACCATCCAGCTCAATTTTAATTGGCAATAATAAATTTACTTTCCCTAATCTGGGTCATTTTTGTCAATAATGGTAACTGGTAAATCCCTGTCTTTATGACCCATGACCTTTTAACCTTATTTTCTGTCCCTGTTCTTTGAGGAGGGGGAGTGAGAGAGTCACTGATTGGGTGTCTGGTGGTTGGCCATGGCCAACCCATCACAGAAGCTGAATAAGAATAACCAAATTTAAATCAAATTGCAATATTTCTTTAAACTTGCACCAGATTCAAAATCTAGTGTGTAAAATATGGCCAATAACAGGTTTTCTGTTAAAGAGGCTTTATCCTTTTGTGTTATTAAGCTCAGGAGTAACTCCCCTCTAGCATTAAGCAGTATTTCAGATGGGATTCACAAACGCTCTGCATCAGTTTTGCAGATAGTGCAACCAGGTAATCCAGTGTGACTCATACACATTGGACTTGTTAGCAATTGATTGAAAACTTCAAATTCTGCAATGGCAATCACAATATGCCAAGTAAGAGAGAGGAAGCTGATAACCTACACGTTTCTTTCAAAAGCATAATGAAGCAGGAGCCTGACATGCTGTGCTGGAAGTCCATTACACCCTTTAGTGCAGGTTTAAAGAATTTTTTAAACAGAATTATAGTTTCTTTAATCTATTATACAAGCATTAGCAATTGTATTTCTACTATGCTTTAGACTGCAGTACCAGGAGCAGTGAAAATGGTTTTTGGGTTATTTGTTTTTTGATCTCAGTAGTTTCTTACATTATCTCCTGTAATTTCTGTGGTCTGGATTGTTCTGCTGATTCAAAGCAGAATCAGGCACCCAGGTTTTGCACAGGTCCAACAGAAGGTCCTAAGAGAAAGCTCAGTATTATTAGCAGTAACAGTGAAATTCACACAGCAGTCCATTAATTTTGGTTGAGGTAGAGCCTGTGGTTTCACATGCATGCTTTGTTACCTTAATGAACTGGGATAAATATCTTAAATATCCTGGTGAGGCTTGGTAGTCTCTGATTTCAGGTTTGCACAGATTTCTGAAGTAGTATGATAGAGTGAAGCTCATGCAAACAGTCAAACTTCTAGGTACAAGCCCTTTTCTCCTGAAAAATCCTTCTTCAATAAGTAGTAAAAACATCTCAATACAAATGGTGTATCTGATGAATATGGTCCTGCTGTGGTGTAATTCTATTTTGTACGTTAATATAACACATCTGTGAATACTTTTAAAAGGTGATTTTTCGACCACTAGTGGGTGGTTATTTCTCCTGGAGAGCTCTCAATTTGCTGTCATATTCTCTAAAGTGAATTTTTACATGCCCTCTCATATCATCTGCCATCACTGACTTTGTATCCTATTAGTTGTCCTAATATGCTTGCAATATTATTTTTCCTGGCATATTCCTTGTGTAGGTGACACACTGAGGAGAAACCTTTCAAAACTCTAGTGAGGAGCAGTGTAATGAAAATATTTACCCACAGTTACTTACTGTGGTCTGATTGGCACCTATCCTGAGTGTCTATTACACTGCATGAATTTAGACTTAAAACTGTTGAAACAATGCTATAATGCTATCCTGGGCTATCAGAGTTGTACTATTTCAAGAATACTGTTTTGTTATTTTTCTTTTAAGCTAACTTGCATTTTCACCAATGTTTCTGTTCTATTATATTTATTGAGGAAACTCCTTACTGGTCGTCAGTCAATTTATTAGTGAATTTATTAAGCTGCCTGTGTTCCAGTTTGCAAATATAACAGTTAACACCAGTGTTTATACTTCTGGCATGATCTTTTGCTGTTAGCTTGCTTTTATAATGTCTTGATAGATTTTCTACATCTTCAGGAAAATCCAGGTATCTTTTGTATCTCATTTGCTGCAAAATGTCTTTTATGACACCAGCTGACATTAACTTATTGGATTGTTTCTCTCAAATTTAACATTAAATTTTAGTTCTAAGGATTTCATACTCACTATTTGTTTCCATCAGAAATATAGATTTCTCATTTTCTCTACACTTAACAGGATGCTTCCTCTATCTGTCAGAACAGTTGGCCCTTCTACCTCTCTCATGTCACACATTAAGGTATCATTGCTTCACTGCCATAAGTAGAACTTACTTTGTTTACAAGTACCACTTTCTATGTGAACAGCTCTGGGCTCATATCTCTTGGTTAGTTCTCTGTTAGACAAAATTAAAACTGTGTTGTTAAATTCACCATTTAAAGTATTTTTGAGATTCTGGCTCTAAGTTTGGTTTTTTTTTTTTTTTTCTGAGGGAGGAAGGAGGGAGGAGAAGGTACTGTGAGTATCTCCAGACTTGTAAATCATTGTTTATAATATTCGTTTTTAACTGTTCTAGAGTTTGGGGAGTAGATAGATACTGCTGATGCTTTACCCTATGTACAGGGCACAGAGTTGGATTTTGATGCTCCTTTTAGGTTGCTTCCAAGTCAAGATATTCTAGGAGTTTTGCCTTCTTTTTTTTTTTTTTTTTTAGGTTAATATTTTTCTCTGTGTATTTCAGATCTGATGTCTTTGAATTCTTGTCTTGTGAAAGCAGTTTCTTAATATTACCAACAACTGCTAATCCATCATTTGCCTCACTGGGTTTCACATTTCTCATTTTTTTTTTTTTTTTCATTTTGTGAATAGCTTATTCCTCAGAAAAACATACCTGAAAGGCCTTGAACAGCATAACTGTACTTTTTCTTTCTACTTAAATAAGCTTGCCACTTATATCCTCATCTTTTGTCCCTGTGTATATTAGAAAATGAGTGACTTTGTAGCCTGCAGGTCATTTATCTATCTCAGGTCTTATAAAGTTTCAGCCCCATTAGCTTCTTCTGTCTATTCAAGCTTTCTGAGATTTGCACATTGATTTCAAAGTAGATGAAGTCATCTTTCTTTTTTTTAAATTCTGACCCCTTAGTTAGAGTTCACTTAAGCTACTAAAAGAACTGAATATCCTGTTATTAATGATTTTAAAGCATATTTTCAGCAGCTCAACTGCAAGAGCAAGAATTCTTCAATCACTTCATTTTATCTCGGAAAAAAAAGGCCATAATGAAACAGTGGAAAAAGCTGCAACGAGAGCTGTAGTTTTACAGGAAAAACAGCATACCTATATAAGACAGATGATGTATTTATTATTTTGCTAATTGGTTTGTATCAAGTCTTCAATCATGATATCCATCATCACTACCCTGCTGAAGTCCATTTACCATGTCTACTAATATCAACTGCAGGTCTAGCGCCTTGATAAGGTAATATAGTTTATTTTTTCTGGCTAAAATGATGTTTCTAAAGACCATTTTGGAATAAACAATTTTATGTAGTCAAATATTTTGAAATGCTATTGGCTCTAATTCAGTTACTACTTTTCTCATTACTAAGTAAAAACTTTTTTGTGTTTAAAGATTACATTAGTTTGGGTTTTAAAAACAAGATTCATGGAGCATCCTCACAAAACTTGGTTTGGATTAAGTATTTTGCTAATTAGAAGAAATTTGGAAAACTAGCCACAATTTTTTTTCTAGACAATATATTAAATAGAATATTCACAACCTCTTAATCAGCTGGGTATTTCTTTGCTTATTACAGTGTAGCACAGAATAATTTTTAATTGTTTTATTGTATTCTTCATTCAATCAAATAACAAAATACACATAAGAAAATAGTCAATATACAGATTATGTTTGGTTAATATTAAAGCCCACACATATATGTGATCTCTAAGAGTTTCCATTATGTACAAAGGAAAGCAAGTCAGAATTTTAAGGTTAACAAAAGGAGAGAGTTAACTGCCTCTCATTCCATCTCTATCCACAATGAATTGTCGTTGATATCTTTTCCAAGGTGTGGCATTCCAGGAAAATCCCATCTAAAATCCTTTATTTTATAGAGAATACTCAGTCCTACTTTAATTACAACAGAGGAACTAAATGACTATTCATTATAGCAAGGTTCTGGGGTAGAGATTTGGTCCTCAAGGCCTGTCAGAGGTCCTGTAGGCTAAAACCAAGACCAAGTGAGTCTTATTTTATAGTAGCTCTCTTTTATTTAACCAGGTCACCATTTCTTTGCTATTTTATTTTGTTTTATTTTATTTCAAACTCCGTGTTTCTCTGTTTAATTATCCTGTAAATAAAACTGTATAAAATCCAAACTTTGAATTTCAGCTATACTTGAACCTACCCATGAATTGTGAATCCAATTGTTCTTTTCTGTCCATTTCTATATTTCTTTGCTCCCTTGCATCGGAGGACTGAGTATAGTTTGAGTGTGGCCAAAGTGTAATAAGAATCAGACACAGGAGAAACCTGGGATGGCAGCCTATGGTTAGTCTATGTTCTTGGTAGTGCCTTGACTGAATGTTGTTTTTCTCAATGTCTTTATTTTTTCCCCATTTGTATTAGTGTGAGAAGTTCTGTTTAGCTTTCGATTACTCAGTGTATTGGACGTTCTTCCTCCCCAGATATAGTCTGTTATCCCGTTCACTTTCTCTCACTCACAGCACACTAATAAACCCACAAGCTAAAGCCTCCAACTAGTTTTCTGAACAGAACCAAGATCTTATACAGTTTATATCTGGCCAGCACTCTGTTTTCAGTCAGTCATCCTCCAAGTGACAAGCTCCTTAATTTCCTTTCTAAACATCCAGAAATAGGTCACTGTGGGACTCCTCTCCTGGCTCCTTCACTGTTTGCCCCTAACTAAAGATTTGATTCTTCATGCTGAATAGCTCCTCATACTCTGCACTGTCTGTTAATTATCTTTTGATTGACTCCCAGCTCTGCCAGCCACTCTCTCCGTTCACTCCTTCAGAACTTAACTTCAACTCATATCAAATTCTACTTCATTAATGACTATCACTGTCTCACTGCAGAAAGCTTCTGAAAACTTTTGACTTCTCAAACTAGATCATATGTACATGTCTCAAATTAATTTCACTCCCATTTGAGAACTTGCCAAGAAGATACAGCACATTTCTATGAGTTACTGTGGCCACAAGCCATTATTTCAAATGCAAACAGTAATTTGCTTTACTATAGCCTTTAATTAGTATGCAATTAACCTGGATATGTCATCACTACATAGCTATTATTATTAATTATTCTATGCTAGCCAGGGCAGCTGGTTTTCTCTTATGTTTCCTCAAATACCATTAGCAGTAGATTTCTGAGCACTTCAAAAAGCCAGACTGTGCCCAGATTGTTAATGTTCTCTGACCTTTGGGGAAGCCTAATTAGAATAGTTGGGGAATTTCAAATGGAAATAAAGAGCATAGCAATTTATAATTAGGCTTAAACATTTGGCTCCAGAAATGGTTCAAAGGAAGTTAGAATTCCTTGGTGGTTTACCATGCACTTAAACAAAATATTCTGTACATTGAAGATAAATCTGTTGGAATATGATATGTAATAAAGAAAATTAGAATTGCAGCCATGAGAAGGCATCCTAACAGCAGATTTTGTATTTTACCAAAAGCTACCCACTTTTTGTCCCTTTTCACATGTGTTATCTTCGTTTCAGAGTCAAGGTGTTTGGAAAGAAGAGGAAACCAAAAATGTTTTGGTATTGGACTGATAGTTTTTCTGAGGGAAGGAGGGATTGAGAAAGTTTTGTTTGGATCCATATTTAAATTATGTCAGTAATATCTAAACAGGATATAAATACATAGAATAACAAATCTGTATCTTGTTCTGGATGCAGACCTTTTGTCTGAGATTATCATTACAGAAACTACAAATGCTATCACTGCTTCCCTAGAAACATTTAATGGAAATAATGACTCATTGACTATTTAGAATAATTTAATAGATTCATAGAAATGTTAAGGTTAGAAAACATCTCCAGTATCTTTGAGTTCAACCTTCGACTGGACATCACCTTACAACTAAACCAAAGCAACAAGTTTGTCCATGTCCAGTTATTTCTTGAATACTAGGAATTTTAACTACACCACTTCCCTGGGCAGACTCTTCCAATGCTTCATAACCCTTGCAATGAAGAAATTCTTTCTGATGTCCAACCTAAACCTCCCCTGGCATTGCTTGAGTCCATTTCCTCTTGTCTTGCCACTAGCTGCCTGTGAGAAGAAGCCGTACCCACCTGGCTACACCCTCCTTTCAGGCAGTTGTAGAGAGCGATAAGGTGCCCCCCAAGCCTCCTTTTCTCCAGGTTAAGCAAACTCAGTTCCCTCAGCTGCTCCTGAAAGGACTTTCCCTCTAGACCCTTCACCAGCTATGTTGCCCTTTTCTGGACACACTCCAGCGCTTCAATGTCTGTCCTGCAGTGAGTAGCCCAGACCTGAGCACAGGATTCAATGTGTGGCCTCACCAGTGCTGAGTGCAGGAGAACATTCACTGCCCTGGTCCTGCTGGACACAGTATTGCTGGCACAAACCAGGATTAGACTGGCCTTCTTCTGGGCACAGCTGGATTATGTTCAGTCAGCTTTTGACCGGCATTCCCAGGTCTTTTTCTGCTGGGCATTTTTCCAGCCATTTTTTTTCCCCAGCCTGTGGCATTGCATGGGGTTGTTGTCACCCAACTGCAGGATCTGGAACTTCACCTTATTGAACCTAATGCATGATGGGACCACTGGCCTTGTCCCATCATTCCAGCCTGTCCAGATCCCTCTGCAGATCATACATACAATCTAGCAGATCAACACTCCCACACAACTTGGTGTCATACAAAAATTCATTGTGGGTTCACTTGACCCCCTCATCCAAATCCATTTTCTTACACCATATGTCATTGCACAAAAGGAAAATAATAGAAAGAGGGAACTAAGATGCAATAGAGCATGGTGGGGAGGAAAACCCAGTTCTAATATTGTCTCTATCATTGTCATCTGCAGGGAACGATCTGTGGCCAGAGTTGTAAATTTAAGTGTTTCTAGTCAGAAAAAGCGTGTTGAGACTGTGAGAAGACGGCAACACTGTGAACCCAGCAGTGTGCAGGGACACCTTGACTTAGCTTCAGGTGTTAGCTGCTAAGCTGAAGGCATTACAGCTGGATTAGGCTCATGCTGTATCCTCACTTGCCAGTCAAGGCAGGCACAATTAACCCAGCCCTAACCTTGCTCTGCAGAGAGCTCTCCCTCCACCCCATACCACAATGCGGATTTGTTCCCTCCCTCCAGGAGCCAGTTCATCAATCCCTGACACAGCATTGCCTGAGTGAGGAGGCATGCTTAGCTGCCATTAGTTGCCATTTCCTGCACACCATTCATTTTTTCCTCATTGGTCATGTCAGCTAACAGTCTGCAGAGGTTCTTTTAATAGTACCA
>VYZP01072645.1:5557-29824 GCA_013400635.1 Hypocryptadius cinnamomeus | reverse complement strand
AGGAGGCTGAGAGACCCAGAAACAATTCAGGTTCCTGCTGTGGAATTCAGGTTCAGGCTGTGACTTTTGTGGCAATGCCTTGACTTTCTTGCAAGGGTCCAGGCAGGCAGAGCCCTGTAATCTCTGCTACTGACTACAATCACAGCCACCAACTTTAATTGTTTGCTGCAGCCTTTTGGATACAGCTCAGTCCCTATTTTTTCAGGCTGTTAGGAGAACACTATCCTTCATTGTCCTTCTCTTCCAATGCTTGTTTTATTATTGTATACAATAAGATCTGTCTTACTTTTTTTGGTCCTTCCCCCACAAGTAGAGAATAGGTACCAGAGATACTTTCTCTTTCCATAATAATGACAGTCTGAGAAGGAAGGTACCAAAGGCATCAAGCAGGTGGCAAAAAAAAGAGAGGGTTCCTTTGTTTGCTGAATAGTTCTCCACTGAAATTCCTTGAGAGGGAGTGCTGTGGAGGCAAAACATTCACATATGTTCAAGAACTGTCTGGACACATGAAGGGAAGCAAAATCAAATGGGGAATAAATCAAATGGGGATTATGAAATTCAGTAATACGGCCTCTTCCCTCTGAGCTGGCAGCTGGGGGAGTGTTGTAGAGGAGTATCACTGTATATTAATCCAGACCTTATGGGCTTTCCTACATTTCCTCCTAGCTATGGGACCAGACTGAATGCTAAGCGTCTTGTTGGTCTGATGTAATGTGGCTGTCCTGTCCTCTTGACAATTTTCTTTAAAGGATACTCAAAATAACAGCAGATGAGGTCTCTGGCTGTTTGAAACAGAAAGCAGGAGAATTGTTGGCACAGTGTGGCTTTCTGGCTTTATGGAAAATGAGAAGGGTTAAAAACAGTAGCGAATTTCTCTATTTTGCTTAATTTTCTGAAGTCTCCCCTTGTTCTCTATCACTGTACCTTACTGAATCCTAAACCTTATGTTGTTTTTTTTTTTTTAAGAGATCCTCTTAAAAGCACATTTTGGACAGGACACACACAACTGTGCAGGGAGGTCTTAGAGGTAGAAACATTATAAAAATTCATATTAAAATTGAAAATCCACACTACAAATTGCACAAAAATACATGGGTAGATTAAGAAATTTTATCCCTCTGCTGAGTGTGGTTACATTTTATTCTTCTGCTAAGTCTGCTGCATGTGTGGTTATCTTTTGATTGTCAATGGCTAATAGCTTCTTGAGTTCTGCTACAGTCAGCTTGTGCTGTCCCTCAAGCCAGGAGTGGTTCCTAATGCGTGCCTGGCCCACTGGTCTGCCCATCTGGGGCTGTGCTGCAGGTCATACAGGCTTTTCCACACAACCCTGGGTTTTCAGGAAAAAACAGAGTAGATGCCCATTTCTTCTTTGCAGTTTTTTTGAGCTGCCTGTCCTGAGCTGGTAACTCCTACCAACAAGAGGCCTTAGGAACTTGTCTGCAGCTCTCACAGTATGCAGGTACTCTCTTTGGAGCTGAGCAGCACCTCTGCATGATGCAGCTTTCCGTGGCACGCTGTGAGCTTGCTCTTGCCTTTCAGCCTCTACTATTTCAGGACCATTAAGCCATGAACATGATCCAACAGCAGAATTCCCCCACAGAGGCAGCACCTCCAGGAGCCCACACAGGTCCAGCTTTGCTATCCAGTATCTTGATTTATAGCTCTTTTCTTACCCAGTACACCTCCCAGTGTGTGATCATCAGGCAATTGCTACTTTTCACATTCCATGTGCATATTTGTGCCCAGTGCAAAAATATGGCAAATTTGGTCGTTTTATTCCCTCATGTTTTGTGTACACCTAAGGTTTGTAGCTGTTTCAAATTATTATGGTATGCAAAAAATATATACTGTCATTCCACAGCTAGTTATTTTCAGTTAAAGCAACATGTACAGCAGTTTAATTGAAAGCATTCTATTTTTTGTTAGCTTTGCTAGATCAACCTGCTTGCTCAACCCTGTCTGTACTACTGGGATCATCTTTATTATTTTATCTGCGAGTTTGTGCAATTAGCATAGTCTCTCCTCAGTGTAAAGCAGTTTTGCTTGTTGGCATGTGCACTATATGTTGTTTCAAAGTATGAAATATCAAACTGTCTGAGACCTTGCTGAGCTGTCATCATAACACAGCCAAAAATCCCATGCCCATATGCTCAGCTGGCAACATCCCTCAGACACTTGAAGGGGTTTCTTTGGATGAAAATGGTCAAGAGATCATAAGACCTTTGATGATCCTTGCAGTAATGCCAAAGTGCTGACAAATCCCTTCACTGGTGTGGAGAGATACTCTGGGTTCTCCTATGATCTTGGGTTTGCACTGTGTTTGAAAGGAGACTTGGACATGGTTTCTCACAGAAGCTTGGATTGGACAGTAACATTACAAAATACAGAATATCATTCTACACTGCCATTGGAACAGGGTAAGATTGTTAAGAACAAAGTATTAAATAAAAAATTCTTGGGTTTTTTTTTTTTAATTTCTGTGTAGGTACTGAAAAAACAGAGACTTCAAATTTCATGTGTAGTGGGATCACTGGAAGGTTGCTACAACTTCTGTAATGTTTCTATGAATTTTTTTGGTCAATTTTGAAAATCCTTTAGAGTGAGACAGAAAGTAGGACAATTCTATTTAACTCCACAGATTTAAATTTCCTCTAGATTAGGCCTGAATAGATCCTTATATTTATTCTCTTTTGCTGCCGCTGGAGTGTGATATCACAGGACTGAGTGTGGTCCCTGTTTACTTGCCTTGGTCAAATTTAGCCTTAATGACTTTTTTTTCATTACTGTGGTTACTGCAGTGTAAAAGCAATGAGATAATGAGTATATTGCAGTTGCTTACAAAGTGCTTTATGGTGCTGCTACAGAAAGAGCTTTTAGGGTATACTTGGAAATTCTTATGTAACCTTGTATCATTTATGCCTTTGCCAGAGTATTTACTTACTGTGGATTGTGAGATGTGACCCTTTGATATCTGCTTCTAATCTTGCCTCCTCCCACTTCAAATATAACTTAAGGATCCAGTATATAACAATTTTTCTAAAAAATTAAAGGAGAAGGATAATGCTTCATAGCCTTTGAAATGTTTTAAAGCTATTCTTGGCTAGTACAATGTTTTCTATTTCTGGCTGCACTTGAATTATTGGTTGCTAATATTGCATCCAAATTGAAATAAGGGGAAAGGAAAGTAAAAATGTTATAAAAATGAAGTTATGTGATTTTAATGTCTGCTGTTGTGCCTCTTGCCAGGAATAGAATAAAATGCTTTCTACCATTTGGTAATTGAGAATTGCTGTGTTCCATTAGCACAGCCAGTGTTCTGCTACTGCTGGCCCATGAGATATTAACTTTCTCAGCCTTGAACGATTTTCTGTGGGGAGCTATGGAAATTTTTGTTCACCGAATCTTCCAGTGTAACATTTAATCTTTGAGCTCTTCAAAGGCATAAACCTAATATGCTAAAGATTACAAAATCATTTAGTATTCTTCTGTCTCAAAATAATTGCAGGTTAATAGTTATAGAATTGAATGTATTAATGTTACTGAAAGAAAATATTGGTGAGGTTTGTTTTCTTTTCCCTCATACAATCTAAACTTGATTGTTGATTTACTTTAGGGCTATGGCTTATGCATATGTGAAATGTTTCCTAAGTTTGGACTTGGATTAAACCAAAACTGAGAAACATGTTCCTATGCAAGAATAATGGGTGTTGGGATCAGTCAGGACCTGGTAACTTGATGAAGTGTGCCACCTTAAAATTGTTCAGGATGGAGACCAGTCTGTAAAGTGAAATATTAATTTGGAAAGCCTAGGCTACATCAAATCACATATCATGGCCTCAGTTATGGCTCACCAATTTCAAGGCCACAAAGAGAAAATACAAATAACTTGTCTGATCACCTGCATAATTCAAAGCACAAAATGTCACTCAGTAATTCCTGTTGTGGAGGAAATTCATCTATTCTAAGATGTAAGTAAAAGCTGTCAAGTCTGATAAATTGTAGCTGAACTCAGTATCTTCGAAAGAAACCTACCATCTGAAATTAAAGGTTAATCATCGAGAAATTCCTTAGTTCCTTTGGTAATCACTTTGTTACTGATGCCTGTGACTAGTTCATACTCTGCTGCTGGGCTGAACGGAGGAGTTATTTGAGTGGATTAAATGTATGCAAATGCTGTCCTTTGTCCATTTCTGCCTTTTTCCTACTGCAGTTTTTTCAAACTGTAATTCTCAACTTGGTGAAAAATGTGCACAGTGATCTGAAATAGCTAAATCATAGTAGACTGAAGACTAGCAGGAAATAAAATTACCAGAGAAAAGACAATGAGAGGAGAGAATATCATCCATGGAAAGCACCTCATCCTGTAATATAGTGAATATTGCAACTTCTTTACCAATGGGCAGAAGTGTTGCATACCAACTGAGATAATTACATAGTGGTGTTGAAATCACTGAAGTTGCTTAAGTTTGATTGAGAACATAATTTGGCCACTTACAATCCATTTTTAGCTTATTACTCATATAAAAACAACAAAGATGGGTTTAGTTTTCTGAACAGATGTTCTTAAAGTTTATTTGAGCAGTCCCATCCAAATGTTCTGGAACTTCTGCTCATCATGCAGGGTATTTCTTGAAGCTCTAATTGTGAAGTTCTTGGATAGAGGGAGAAGGATATTAAGTCTTGCAATGCAGGAATTTTAAGACTGCACAACCAGCCTGTATTTTGAACTGGGAATTGTGGACAAGGTGATAGGAAGTTATCTCACTTATCTCTTTATTGATTCAGGAAGGCTTAGCAAGGCAGGATTTTGAAAAACACATCTCTGACTTTTGAATTTAGCAGGACTCTTCCTTGTCTGCTGTGCTTAATTATTTGTACTTTCTCTCTAATTCTCACCTGACATTTTGGTAACTCTTCTGTTAAAAAACTGTTAATTTCTGGATACTGAGCTTGAGAATGTTTTGCAATAGAAAATACTTTGGGAGGGGTTGTTTTTCCTAATGTCACCCATCTCTCTTACACTTCTCTTTCTCTGAAAATCTGATTACAAATGAATGATTGTGCTATAATTCCAGCCTGCAATATGGTGACACCATTTTTGGTACAGCCAACTACTTTGTCAGAATTAATAAACTGTAACGTGGTTTTATAAAGATAACTTCTGAATAGGACATACTGCGGGTTTCCATAGATTCTTCCAGTCGCAGTGCAGCCCAACATCTAGGATATGAAAGATATAGTCAAATATGCTCCTTTATCCACATACCTTTACGTTATGTTCCAGCTGGCTGTGTAGACAAGAAAAATCACAATATAATATAATTCTGCATATTTTGTAGTAAGGAACATTTTATAAAAAGTATTACTTGCAATTTTCTTCAGAACATGTTTACAATTGTCTATGTATTATGTATATAATCACTGTACATACTGTTGTATTCTGAGTTGTGTTCTTAAGCAGTGAAAACCATTTACAATTTCCTTTTCTTTCCAATTTAATATGACACTGGTCTAGTGACTTAAGGTATAGACAGAAGTCTCTAGCAGTATTTATTTATATTCAAACTTAATGCCAAGAGTTGTGAGTTTTTTGTCAGCAATTTTGTTTTGGAGAATTTAAATGCGTTATCCTGATCCCTGAATGCAAGGGAGATCTTTAACATCCATGTGCTCAGCAGTCAGGGATAGGCAGAAGGGACTTAGTTTTATCCTCTTACCAAGGCTATAAATAGGTTTATAATTAAAACAGACAGTTTTTGTGAGTTGAGGTTCTGAAGTAATTTTGGTGTTGAATAGTATTGATGCCTTATCATTAGACACACAGTCTGCTAATTATGTCTTATTTGAGCTGTGCCTGGAGTGTCCTGTAAGTGAGGGCCATGAATTTTGGCCAGAGGTTGTAGATTAATAGAGGCATTAGTACTGCTGTGCAGCAGCTCCCATTTCTGTTGTTGGTGTAACTCAGGATCTTATCAATTGCCTGCAGAAGCAGCTTGTAAAGGTGGGGTGTGATGCAGGGGCTAATAAGTGTTCACTGTTCACTCAGCATCTTTGAGTGAGTTTTTGCAGAGGGAATGACAAGAGCTAAGGAAAGAGCAAAATTTCTTGCACTGGGAGACTGGTGGGCTCACAGATTGAGCCAAGAGCCTAATCCAGATTGTAGCTCCTGGAGCTGCTGAAGTTCTGTTTATTGGTTCTCCTTAAAAATATGTGTGTACTGAGATGTAAGTGGGTTTTCCAAGCTACAGTGACTCCATTGTTCTCCATCTCAGACTTACTGTGCAATAGCTCTGGAAGTCTCATATAAGTTATTCTGGCTAGTGGGAGAAATAATAGCAGGGGGACATGCAGTGACACTGAAGATGCTTAAATATAAAAGAGCACCCAAATTAGGGAAGAGCCACTCTGGCTCAGGAAACTTGTGCTTTCTCAGAGCAGCCTGGAGTTCAGTCCTGGCTGTGCTGCCTGACTGCGCTCAGAGAGCATGGGCTGGCAGCTCTGCTACTGCTACTGCTTGAACCTTTTCCACATGGTTTGTGCACTGGCTGAGAACAGCACCATTGCAACCTGCTTCAGCGTGCCCCCCATCACACTGACTGTGGCTTAACACTACACTCAGGGAACCAGGGATTAATGAAAAAAGTGTTTGAAAGTCTTAAGGAGCTAGCATGCCAACCTGGGTGGATGTGCTGGTCCAAACTGGCGCTCTGTGCTGCTGTGGCAGCGCTGTTTCCCAGCGTGCCAGCCAGCCTGTTTAAAGATGGTATCTCTGTGCTGCACTGCGTCCTGCAGCATCCACACACCCACTGCCTCCTGCTGTTTGATTCCTCCTGTGCTCAGGGAAATAGGACTTTTACAAATATAAACACACTTGTGTGAGAGAATTTTGTGGATCTCTAATCAGTTGTTTCTCTTTTTGCAGACAGCCCTTAAGCCACTGATTCTAGTAATGTATATAAAAAAAAATACATTGATATACATTACTAGAGCAGTATCATGCAGTCGCATATATACACACAGATTAGCAAGTCACTTTGGCTTGTTTTGTACTTCTGCTTTATGCTTTTTCTTCTAAGCTGCCTTTACTTGCTGCTTCAAGATAAGTGCTTTGTGGTGTGACCTCAAGCTTGTTTCTAAGACGTAACCAAAAAGTATAGAAAACTGAGAGAACTGAAGGGCAATGTGTGTGTGTCAACTGAAGTAGAAAATCTGCAAGAAGATGGTCTGAAAATTTCTGTTAGGCAGTGGAAGTTTTGCTGCGTCACGCCTGCCACAGATCTCCTAATGAAGAAGAGTCAGGGAGACAGGTTGAATGTTTTGGCTTTGCAGAGGTACCAGGGGGCTCAGCTTCCTCCCCACGACCTGCTTCTGGAGAGAGCTGGCACTTGGTCTGTTTGTTAACAGGGCTTTTTCAAGTGTGTTGAACTGAGGCACCCTGGAATCAGAACACACACAAGAGCACGCTGCTGTAGAAAATGTTACCAATATCTACAAAAACCTTTGAGGTAGCAATAGAAATGTCAGAGGGAAGCATTGTTCCACCTGCGTCCATAGGAAGACAAACAATTATCTGAATTTAAGTCCAGGGAATTGGCAGATATTTCCTAGCAAACCTGTGTATGGTAGACTGAAGCACTGCTACCCCCGGCCTTCTGTGCATCCCTGCTCTCAGAGACTTGCACTCCTGCCACAGAGTGCTGCCAAGACGTTGTAGCAGGTACATTACCTGCATCAATTTTCAATCCTGAGCTCTAATGCAAATCCACCTTTACCAGGTGATGATCATAAGGCCATCAGTAATTCAGCTGTGTCTGAAGCTAAATAAACAGCCAGGGCAGCAATGGCAGTGGCAGCTGGAGCCAGCCTTGCTGACTGTCAGGCTAAATATTCAAGATAATTAACAACAGGTAGGTTCTCCAGGGAATATCTGCAAGACCTGTCTGTTTAGCATGTTGGTGTGCCTCCTTTCCTTGGGAAATATCTAAACACTGCCAGCCTTTTGCACAGCCCTCTGTGTGACTGCCTGTGCTTTAGGCTTGTGCTGTGCCTTCAAANTTTAGGCTTGTGCTGTGAGCTGTGCCTTCAAATGCTGATGAGGTCTCAGAAAAATGTCAAAATTATGTTGGGGTAACAGACTACTGCTTTTTATTTGAGGCACTATGACTATCAGTCTGATAGACTCCCAGAATGATTCAGACTGGAAGGCCCTCAGGAGTTCATTCAGATATTCCTAGTCTTCCTGAGTAAAATGTATTAACTAACCTTTTTGCTGAGGTTTTGAGTGAAGCTGCATTGCTTCATAACTTTAAGTCATATATGGGGAATTGAAACATAAAAAGAAATTTAGGGGAATGGGAAGCAGGTTGAAGAGAAGGGATTTAGAGACAGCCATTGATAAGTTTAGTCCATGAGACAGTGTGCTTAAAGGACACTGCCAGAATAGCCATGGGTATGATGGTCAATTTAAAGGAAGAAAAATCAGATTGCTGATGCCAAACGTGGCAGCAAGGGCTGAATCTTGAAGAATAGAGTGATTCTAACACTGGAAGCACTCAAAAGGCAATTTAATAAACAGCAGTGCAGACCCTGTGGGCAGCAGTGAAAAATGAATGAGACCATCTTCACACTATTTGAAAAAGGAAACTGTTGCACATTGTGGTTCACGTGGTCTGGATCACATAAAATCCATAGATGGGAATTAGCAGGACTTCTGCCATCACGTTTGGGTTGTGACTTCAGATCTTTGCACAGTTTCTGATAAGCAGACTTATCATTTCTAGTTTATGTATAAATTATGATAAGCAGACTTATAAGTTCATGCTGTTTCAGATTATCCCTTCTGATACTTTTACTACCATTGTGTGAAGCACAGTGAATAAATGCCCAACTATGTTTACATCTAAAACCATTGAAATTTGTTACTCAATGTGTCATATTTATCCACTTCTGCTGACAGCTTTAATGAACTGCAGGTCTTAGAATTTTATTTTCCCCGTGGTCACTCATGAAGTCATTATTGAAGGGCCAATGGAGTCAGGCAACCAAGCACTTCAACAGAAAACCTAACTCCATTTAATTTCCCATAACAAGAAAAGGAGGAAGCTGTGTATTAAATGGAAGATCTAAAAAATATGACAGGTCACCATGTAGCTGGTGGGTGTCTTTTCTTTCGATAATATACATGTTGTCTCTTTACTTTTTTATAATATAATTCCACATCCCTCCTTGCTCCTCCCCTCCCCCTGATTCAATCTGCCCCTATGGGAAGCTCCTCTCTAAGTTATGTATTTGGAAAAGTAGGACAATTTCCATTCTTCCTCCCAGAAAGGTGCCTTCTTCTCAGGCTTCTGAGTCATCATGGCTGTGACTCACATGGCTTGCTTTCATGAAGATGAGTCACTCCAAATTTTCTGGCATTAAGACTGTCCTACTCTCTAGCAGTGTGTATCTGCTGTACACTGGAAATGTTCTGAAGCACAGACTTTTAAGTAAGCAATAGTGAGGGGTAACAAATGAGAGGGAAAATCTTCAAGTGATAGTTTGATTTGTCTTCTTGGGGGAGACAGGAAGTGGAACAAGATGATGGTGATAAAGTATAGATTATTCTGGTGACATTAGCTGATATTCTTCCTTGGACTGCCAAGTTCTGTGGACAGCAGTTCAGGAGACTTAAACAGAAATTCTTTGCAAGTTAACTGTGAGAAAGAGATAGAAAAATCTTTAGGAGGCTGAAATAGCTGATGTCTGAAAATAAGAAGCCTTTCTACCTTCCAATAGCTGTAGGAAGCATGTCAGCATGTATAGCAAAAGCCAAAGTGGGATAATGATTATGTGCTGTATAAACTACAATATTTACCATTTTTGTGAGATGGTATTTCTTCTCTTCAAAGGACCTAGAGGAGAGTGGTAACAGCAAAAATGGGTTTTGCTTTGATAATATGACCACAGACATGCACTCTGAAAAGGCTCCCCAAAGGCTAGGCAGGTTTTCTCTTTGAATCTTCCCCTGCTTGGCTTTTTCTCTCCTCTGTCCTTTTCTTGAATGTGCTGAAGGAGCTTGCAAGGCAAACTGAAGTAAAGCTGAGAAATCTTGGGTGGCTGAGCTCTACTTCAGCACTGGGAGTTGGGAGGTCAGAAGATGCAGCAGAACGGGTACTGGGTTAGGAGGCAGATTTAGATTCAGTTCCCCATGTATGACTTCTGGCAAGTCACTGAAGGCAGCAAAGAGGTTTCTTTCTGTCGTGCTCAGCCCCCCCTGCATTATGGGCAGCCTTTTTTTATGTTTTCCCGTGGAACCTCACCATGCCCCACTCTTTTAATTTAAAACACAGCTGGAGGAACAGTTCCAACTAGTTTTCTTGTGCTGCAATAGCTCAGTAATTAAAGCTCTCAGACAGGAAGAAGGAGACCAGATTCCAATTCTTTCTGAGTTAATATAAAACCACTAGATCAGAGGACTAGCATGCCACCTAGCTAGTGCTGTTCTTAGGTGGGACACTAACCTTCTTGTTGACTTGTTCCTTGTTAACCACGGAACCAAGATGAATCAGATGGGAGAAAAGGGTTGTGGAAAGTTCTGTTCTGGAGCCAGATGGTCAAAGACCTCACTAGATCTGGAGGAAACTTGTCCTCTTCCTCCTGCAAATGTAATTTCTGGGTTTTGTACAATGAATCTTTAACTATGTTTAATAATACTTCAACTACATGGCTGAGGAGCACTCTTGCCTCCTCCTGCCCTTCATCCCTGTCACATGTGCAGAGTCTGGTGATTAATGCTTTTTCTTGGGATTTATATGGTGAAGGTTGAACCATGTTCAAACAAGAGGGACCTAAATCTATGTCTTTCTGTGTCCTGTGCAACTGCTCTTCTCCAAAAACACCTAGAAAAATGGTGGAGGGTGGTGGGATGCTCAACTAGGCAAGTGCAGCAGCTGCCTTGGGCAGGGACCTGCTCCTGTCAGCACCAACGTGCCTGCCAGGTACAGCTGCAGTAAGGTCAGGAGTACTTGAGTTCTGCACCTCAGGTGTCAGCATCTGTTCAAAGAGTGTAAAAGCCTGGTGAGGTCTTGTTAAGGGACTCTGTCAGCAGACCAAGGGCCTTCAGTACTCTATGACCCAAGTTCTGACTTTTTTTTGCAGAGGATGGGTGAGTGGGTCGTTCACTGGGTTAGTCATGGAGTGAGTGTTAAGGCTGAAGTCCACCTGCCATTTTTGGATGTCGTCCTGAGTGGACTGAGGTGATGGATGGACACCCAGAGCTGAAGGCTGGGGAAGTTCATGTCACTGGGACCAAGAAGTTTTCAGACTTAATCAAAATGTTTGAGCTTCCCTGCAGTATTTTTTTTTTCTTTAGAGCAATCTCTTCAGCAAGTAGCACCAATGGCTCTTTGCTTGGGAATGTTTGTGCAAAAATAGCAAAGCATTTAAAGTAATTTTAAAAATTACATAATTTTGATTTTGTAACAGAGTTTGCATAGTTCTTTGTACTATGTACTTGTTTTGTCATGGTCATGTTTTGGAAGGGGCTAAACAACATTATGGAAGATAATTTGAAGGAATTCAGTTTATTCTGAATTAAAGTTATTTGTCGCAACATGCATTCTTGTAGTTATTAGACTTAACATCCAGCACTTCCAAACACATGCTGA
The DNA here is from genome assembly GCA_013400635.1 of Hypocryptadius cinnamomeus. Classification (NCBI taxonomy): domain Eukaryota; kingdom Metazoa; phylum Chordata; class Aves; order Passeriformes; family Zosteropidae; genus Hypocryptadius; species Hypocryptadius cinnamomeus. The sequence goes on along the minus strand of VYZP01072645.1, from coordinate 18,176 downwards.
ATTTGAGTCAAACTAGTTGCTAATGTCTCTTTAAATCTATTGCAGTGCTTTCATCAAGCTAACTAGCACAATAGTCAGTGCCATGAAGAAGCTTAAAACATGCATATTTTATGAGTATTTCAGAGAACTGCCACACAAAAAGAGAAGTAGGCTATGTCTACAGCACTATCACTTCACCTATTGTAACCTTCTCAGGGTCTTTTTTTAGATAAAAGGAAAACTGCAGTGTATGATCACTGCAGAGCAGGGTCAGAGATCATAAAAAGTGGGAGGAAAACAATGACTTGTGTCTGAGGGCACTTACTTCTTGTCACCTTGGTGCATGCCATCTGATCATCAAACCATCTGATCATCAGAGCTTTATTCAAAGGTTAGTGTTGGAGTCATTAAGAACATATGAACATCCAACACTTGTTTCTGGGTTTGAGTTTTTTCCCCCTGAGTGGTTTGAAATGTTGGCTGGGTGTTTCCTGTTTTTTGTTAACTCTGGAGGCTTGTTACAGCTGGGAACCACACAGGATTCATAAGATATATATAGCATCCTTTACTCAGTTTCTATGAATCCCTGTGAAAACAGCTTTTCCCTTTATGAGAATGAAGGGAAAGGCTTGCTAGAATGAAATGCAGTAGTTGCCTGTTTAAAAATAAACCAGTACGGTGTGCATCCTAGAATATTTACAAGCTAATTCAACTATAAAACACCACTGGGAATGGTAGTTTAGCTCTAGCATTAGGTAAGTAAAACCAAGTGTGCAACACACCTTGTATTTGCTAGGCCACACAGAAACATGGAGCAGTGCTATTGCATATAAGTACATAGGAAGAGCTGCAGCTGTTTGTTGGCAAGGGCGGCAGCCAGGGACAGGGGTGACCTCCACACTAGATGTAGCTGGTATGTGTAGAGAGCTTTGGGACTGGGTGGCTGTGCAGGGAAGCCAGCAGAGCTTGTTCCTGCTGCTGGGGCTGAGTGGTGTCAGGATCTGTGTGACTTGTGTGGCTGGGAGGGTGAATGAGCACCTGGTGAGCCCAGGAGGATGGTGCTCCATTGCAGGATGCTCCTAGTCTGTGAAAAGCTGCAGGCTGCTGAGCACTCTTGCCTAATATTTATTTCAGATTTCTCATGAGGTGACCTTTGAAGGACTATTTACACAGAAGTTTTAGAGGCATTGTTAAGATAGCTCTCCCTGGAATTATTTTCCACTTTTTATTCATCAGCTTTGTTTGTATGTCATCTTTTCTTGTTCGTGCTCCTGTCTGGCTGATCATACCATGTGTGATTACCAGACTGCTTCAGCTGGCTTCCCTCACAGCAGCAAAAATGTGCAATTCCAATGGCATCTGCTGGGCACTTGTTTCTTTCTTCTGGTCTCTGCTAATTGGTTTAATCAAAATCCTTTCTGCCCAGGCCTTAGACCTCTTGGAAAACTCTTGTTTTCCACATCTTGATAGGATAGCTGCCAGGAGGATTCAGGAGGAGTGCCCTGAGCTGCACATCTTCCTTGCAGCAGCTGTTGAGACAGGGCATGAGCTATCCCTGACTATGATGGCGTTCAACCAAACAGACCTCAGTAGAAGTAGTGTTCTTAATATTAGACTGAGTTCAGACACCCTACCTGCAGCCAAGAGCCTGACTTCCTGCACAGGGTATGTGAGCCTGGGTTTTGTGCTCTGGATGTGCTGAGTCTTGAATCAGCTCACTGGCAGGGTGAGCTCCAGTCTGCCAGATCGACTGCAGTACCCTTTGCAGCACGGGCTGGAACAGGAGCTTGATCTTCATGGTTATCTGAACCATGAAATCATCTGCAAACCCTCTAAGGTTTGCCTCATTCTCAGCGTCCTACTCAACTACAGCAGCAAATGAAGCAAAGGTTACTCAGAAAGGAGGCACTGTCAGCGCTGAGATTTGTCCCAAATCCAGGTCTACCCTGTGTCCTGAATGAAGAAGAGGCAGCAGCCTTGGACTTGTACAATTACAGACACTATTGTGTGATTTTGCTTATCTCTTTTGTTTATCTTAGTGTTTTCTGGGCCATCCTAAATTTCTCTCCTTGCTTCTGCTGTGAGATAAAGTCCTATAAGGTCACAGAAATATGAATTTCAGGACCATGGGGTGGAGGTAGAAGATGTGGTCAGACAAGCTGTACTAGAAAGTCTATTGCTATGTGAAAAAAAAAAAAATTAAAAAGTCCAGGTAATTTAGTTGGAAATGGCAACAGGATACTGCTGAATGTGATTTGTAATGGAACAATCAGTTATGGAATTCAGAGCAAGTAGATGTGTAGTGTTTATGTTTATAACCTGAGAAAATGGTAGGAAAAGGAGCCAGTGCAGAGCATTCAGAAAGGCAACTAATGGCAGGGCTGTGAAAGTCCAGGGAGTCTGCAATGGAGACCAAGGCTGGCATGTCCCCAGGAGTGTCACAAGATGATCATCAGGAATGGTCCTTACCTGCTGGCATGGTGTACATCTTGGTGAGCTGTGTTGGAAAAATCAGAAAACAAAGGGAATCACAAGAGGGAAGTGAGGCTGCAGTTTGCTCCCCCAGCTTTCCCAGGAGCAACCTTTCTGACTGATGTCCTCTGTAGGAAGGATCTGTGACTGAGCAAACTGTGGCTGGGAGCCATGGCATGAGGCAGGGCTGGGACTGAAAACACCCAGTGAGTAGCTGCTCCTTCCCATCAGTCAGGAGCTGTGGCAGAGCTGGAGGCAAAATGTTCACAGTTCCTGCTGCAGTCCCTTAAAAAATGTCAGGTATATCCTGTGTTTGAGACAGACTCATGCCTTCTGCAAGTAAAGCATTCTAAGTATGGGAAGATGATTTTTTTAGTCTAGAAGTGACAGCAGAGAGGCCAATGATCTCTCATGTTTCCATGGCCTGGTTTCCATGCTCTGGGGTCACTGGTTTATATACATAAACATAAACATACTCCTGGCAGTCTAATATTACAGTTGGTAGAATTATGTGGAATACATCTATGAGTGAGATGACTTGCTTTGCATCATTTGAATGAGCAGAGTTTCTCTGAACACTTCCTAAGGTGGTGGTCTTATTGCTGCCACAAATTGCTCAAATGGCAGGAGACAAAGCCCAGCATAAGTGTGAACTATTGTAGAGGTAATACTGGATTTCACTTTTATGGTGAATAACAGGATGGGTAACAGCTTTTAATGGAAATGAGTAGCCAGTAATGACAGAAATGATCCTGGGGCAGATTGAAATGATTCCCATATGGTCTGGGAAAGATTTGTGATATCTATAAATATGCAATTAATCTTGTAAGGGAAGGAAGAAAGAAAAACAAAAGATGGAAACCACCGCTACTTGAGTAACCTTAATCTAGCAGTGTAAAGTAGTGATGAAATGGGAAAGGAGTAAACAACAAACAGCAAAGATGTTGTGCAACCAATTATCTGGTAAGACAAAAAGAAAACAGGATGCTATGAATCATTTTTCTACAGAAATCTGTAGCGTCTTCATGTTGATATTGGTTTAAAGCATGTTTCAAATGCTTTAATAAGACAAGAGGGGTTTTACTACTATTTTTTTTTAGTTATTTTATTTCATGCATACTAGTTAGAACTGAAAAAAACCCTGAAAAATGTACAGGTTTATTTTAGAAATTGACTTTGTAGACATGTTTTTTTCTTGGTTTTTTTTCCACAATGTAATACTCCAAGCAATCTCTGTTGGTTTTCTTGGAGCATATTTGTCTCATATGTTCTGTACTCTTATTTATCTTACAAATATACAGCTATTAGGCATTTGTCATTTGGTTTTCATTGTTTGCACCATTATTTATTTTAGTAAACTGTTTAGCTGTTTATATGTGGGAGTTTAAATAATGGGAGATTCATTGAAGCTTTTAATCATTCCACAGTATTATGTGAAAAATATTATGAAAAGCTATCAAATTTCCATTTAATGATTTATAACCATTCTTATGAGTGATAAAGATAATGTATATTTAGAATGATAGCTATTTATATTGATGGTGACTTAAAGAAAGCATGACTAATTTATGAGAGCAGTACAATAGTCCTAATATAAGCACTTTATTCTAAATAAGTGCTTTTTTTTGAACTGTACAACCAAAAATGAAGAAGATATATAAAATTTAAATCCTCTTAATGATAGTCACTTCTAGAGAAGTATCAGCATTGTGCACTTTCAGCTCACATCCACTGAGAAATTAAATGAAAAATCACATCATTCCCAGAAAAAAAAAAAATCCTTAATTTAGCTGAAAGTGTAAATATATATCTGCTAATTAGAAATCATATTAGAGCATTATTGGAATTTCTCAATACACGAAAAAGCAAATCTTAAGTTCAAACAGAGAGCTAAACACAAATGCAAATGCATTACCTGCATCTTCACTGGAAGGAGTAGCAGCACATAAATCAAAGGCATTTTTATCTGTCAGTAAGGATAATAGCAAAACCCAATAGTGACCTAGTCAACCTCGAACTTTATTTTACTTTTTAAGTTATAAAATTACCTTGGTGAATTGACACTTCAATTCCTATATTTTCTTGCTATTCATGTGTTTCTGTTCTGACATTGAAACCCTTCCTTAGTGAAGGCATCTAATAATTGTTAAAACCCTGGAGCTTACTAAGTGGAAAAAGAAAATAGATGTTGCTGTGTCCTAGACTCTGACTTCTATTTCTCCTAGATATCTTTTGACGCTGTTGTTGCTTTGCTTAGGGAACAGCAAAGCAATGTTCCTCATATGTGTGAGAAAGAATGTAGGTTCCTTGCTGTGTGCTTGCTTTTAAACGTAGCAAACCAGAATGTCTTGAATTGAATCCATCAGGAAAACAAGACTAGAAAGTACATTTTTTGTTCATAAGCATTTCTCTGTAATCCATTCTCATATTATATATGTAAAGTTGCATCTGCTGCCTTGGTAAGATTGATCTCATTAACAAGATCTGTCTCAACAAGGTGCAGTAGTCCCCCAGCTGTAAGGAAATTTCCAGCGATTCTCAAATTTCCAGTGATTTTCAAATTGGTATGATGCAGGTCAAAGCTGCTTGCTGTGAGGCTGCAAAGGTGGCAGATGATGGATCAAATGCTAATGTGTTTTTTGGCTGAGAGTAGGGCAGTGGTACTTACCAAAGTGTTTGGGCTGCTTTGTATTATCTTTGGACACTTGGATTTTAGGACAGATTCTTTTATACTGCAGATTAGTGACCTCCCTGGTTGGGAAGGGTTCATGAAGAAACAATTATGGCAATTATTAATGATTTTGGTTCTTGTTATTTTTTTAAGGAGGGAAGGGTAGGTATCTGGTGGTGAGGCTGTTGGATAAATTTTGCTCAGGAAGCTGGTTTCTGCTGCTGATAATCAAATTAATTAACAATCGATAAGCAATTTGGATTGTATAATGATCCTTGCTTCATTGCTGCTTTGAAATGGTAGGAAATTATATTATAATCCCCTTGCTCAGAAAGCACATTTTGGGCTGTTCTCTGTCTTTTCAAGATGCTATCAATCAGTAGGTGCCCATCTTCTTTCTGCTGTTGGCTACTTGCCGCAGCTATTAGTGTGCTAATGTAATGACTTTTATCTGATGTACTTCACTCAAATGGGGGTGCTGGACAAAGGAGACATGCTCTTGATTAGTTGTAGTGAGGTGACCCAATCTTCAGCCAGGGCAGTTCTACAAAATGTGGAAGGTATGGTAGAGATAATTCTAAGAAAAAGAATGGGGTTTTTTCTGATGATTTCTTTTAATTGATAAAATGTGAAACATATAGGAAACTTCCGCTTTTCTATCCAGGTTACACAGTTGAAGTTGTGATTGCAGAAATCTACAAGCTCAACAGTAGAGAAATGCTGATATAGAGCCCTCTTTAAGCATCTTCAGTGCAGCCCTGGGATAAAGAGAATTAGACCCTGTCAAATTTGTCAACACATTCCAATATCACAATTTTACTAAACTGGAAGTCAGCTTGGAAGTGTTTCAGAGGTCATCCATCCAGGTTGAGTTGGGACAGTCTCATAGCTCAGTGGGTAATAAGCACAACAACCTAGGTCTGTGAGTGACAGGAGTGGGGGGAGACTGTGTTACTGTTGGATGTATTTCTATTGTAATTTTAGTCTGGATTCCCATGGAAAAGATGTATTCACCAACCATGTTCTGTGACTGCCAGGTCATCTCACAGAAAATTTTGAGCCGTTTGTCAATATGACAGTGAAGGCTCAAATATGTTCTGGTCTTGTGTGTTTTATGAAGAGAAAGGAGTGGAGGAAAGGGGAAGCTCTCCATGAGGTGAAAGATGTGGGGTGACTTATGCGTTTCAGGCAGGAGATGCTGTCAGAGTCCCAGCCACGTGACATGATTGAAGTGGAGCTCACAGTAAAAGATGAGGTACATCTGTTAAGAAACCAGACTATAGAGATTTTTTTTAGATGGTAACAAAGGCATCCAGAGTAGCAGGAGAGATTTTAAATCCTATTGCCAAGCACCCTTTATATAGTCCAAGGTCTAAAAGCAGGGACTTTATATTCTCTCAATACTATAAAGCACTGCACAACCTGCACAGGCATTTTTCAGAAAAATAATTTCTAACAAAATTCAAGGGACAAAGCTTTGTGCCAGCCCATGAGCTTGCTGAATTCTTGCCTACTAACCACAAAGGGTACCTCTGCAGATTGCTTTGATGGAGCTCTGTTCCTCTGTGGCCTTTTGATGATCTGCTATCCCTATAGCACACAAATGGGTAGTAAAGTGTTACACAAAGCAGCATTTCACTTGTCAGCTGCACCCCTGCTGTTGATGCTTCCCTCTAGGGAGCCATTGAGTTAAATGCTGCATAGTCAGCTGGATGTATTTTTCTTCTCTCCCATGCAATGACTTTACCTCATTACCTCCCAGGTGTAACTGGATCTGTCTGCATCAGCAACCTGCTTCTGATTTCAAAGAATGAGTTAGAATTTATGGCTGTTGACTGTGTGAGGCAGGGATGTTGGAGCTCTAGCCTGTTTTAAATCTATTAGACCAACTTTCTGTTGCAATCACTGCTTCTGGAATTAATTGTGGGGCTTTCTTGGTCAGTTTTGTTTTCAATCACCACAGTAAAAAGTTGAAAAACCCACGAAAGGAAAGGAGGGCAACACTACAGAAGAAAATTTAGGCTCTTCCCTGTGACTCCTGAGAAATGGTGCAGTAGTCTTAGATGTAATGTTCAAATAGTTCTTGCAGATCTCCATTTATCAGTTTAAAAAATGTATTGCTAAAAATTTAAGTATGCAGAACATAAAAATGCATTAGGAAAAGAAGGGAATCATACTGGTTTGTTTGCTTCTCTGTTCTAGCAGCTTAAATAACACAGGCTGAATGCTTTAAATTGCCTTTGTAAGATATGTTTGGAAATTCTAAAGCAGTTCTTTAAAAGGATACAAATCCTTTCATTTCTATGGAGATGAGCAGTAACAAGTAACAACATATAACAAATAATAAGAAGTAACAAGTGTAAGCTAGGATGCAGTGTATCTGAGGTTAAAAGCCTGTGCTCTCCCAGGATGTCTGCATTTCCAGAGTGTCTGAATCCAGGCTGTCCATTGTGAGATTCCTTGGCATTCATCTCCTAGTAGGCTAATCCTACACTGACAGCTTTTAAGAAGAAATCTTTTTTGTTCATTCTCCCTCAGCATTCAACATAACCTATTTAATGCAGAGGCAATGGCTAAAATAAAAAATAACACACTCAGCTGGTTCTCTGACTCTAAAAGCCAGTGTAGAAACGGAAGAAGTTAGGCCACATGGAGCAATTTCACGTGGATTTACAGCAGCTGCAAGCAAAGAATGAGTGGACTGAAAAAGCATTCTCAAATTCTGTCCCCAGGTGTTGTTTCTTACTTTTGCATGTGGTGCTATTTGCAGCACTGTTTCTTACAAAGCCCAGGTGGGAGAAGCACTTCCCACAGAGCCCTTGGGAACACTTAGTGTGGTAGTGCTCTACCAGCCTGCCTGCCTTGTTTCTCTTTCCCTTGGAGCTTACCAGCTCTCCATTAGCAGCTGCTCTGATGACACAAAAATGCTGTATGACACAGATCTCTGGAGACAAAGTGTCTGGGGAAGTGGATAGAAGTTGTTTGGGGTTGCAGGGAGCTGGTTCATTCTGCTGGAGGATGCCCAACTTCTCCAGCCAATGTAAAGATGGCCTCTGAGTTGCTGTTCTTTTTAGATTGTGCAGTTTCTTTGCAAAATAGCTCACATAAACCTCTGCTTGATGACTTCCTAACTCTTAAGCAATTCATGTGACCTGTGTTATTGGGAAGAAAGTGTGTTTGAGTTCATCCTTCATTCATTAATCAAAAGTGGTAATCATATCAAACTGATCTAACAATAGAATTGAAAAGAAGCGAAAAGTCAGAAGCAGAAAAATATTCTGAAGGAAATTAAAAAATGGAAAAGAAAAAGTCAGCAGAGTAATTTCTGCAGATGCAGCTTAGGACTGTGAAGATGCCTCTTTGCTCTAGGAGGCAGACAGGAGAGGATGCAGCACTAAGTGAATTCCCAGGCAAAAGCCTGAGAAGGGCATATGCCAGAGCTCAGAAATGCTGACACTGACTGCTTCTGCTGTCCTGCTGCCTTGTCCCTGCCTGCTTCTCCAGGCTGTGAGTTCCTTGGGCAGGGATCATGTGTCTCTGCCATCCAGTGCTCTTGTGAGTGCTATAAAATATTTCAGTGGTCTGGTGAAACATGGAAACTGAGAGGGCACCTTGAGGAGGGAAGTGTGTGATAAAAAATGTAACAGGGCTTTTGGTGTGAGGAAATGGGACATTTCAACTATACCCTACTAAGTGTCACTTAATAAATTACTTATAGTGCTGCCATGAGGCATGGAAGCACCAAGGAGGTGTGAATGGATTAGCTGTCTGGTAGCTAAAGGGTGCATTTGAGGGATGAGATGCTTTTTCTAAGGCACATTTAGACACTTGAACTAAAACGCCCAGAGATTATTATTTTGTTCTATTGAATCTCAGACAAACTACTTCTAGAATAATTCTGAGTGCTGGAGCGGTCTCTGGGGATGGGAGATGCAAGTTTAGGTCCTTCAGCATAAGAGAAGGACCTATACCTGTGATGCCTACAGTTCAATGGCAGGTGCAGGTTCTCCTGGTTTTTCAGTGCCCAGTTGGAAACAACCAGTTCTGCAGCCATTATTGAATCAGTGTTTTAATCATACAAAATTTAAGCTCTCCCTCTCCTCAGCAGTATTTTTTCACTGGAGTGGATTCCGACAGTTAAATAATTTAAATATGACCCAGACAATTCTTATTTTGCAAATAATAGTTGAAAAGTATTTGCTCAGCCCTGACCTAAGGTAGTGCTAGAGCTTTCCTTCAGCCCATATCTCGTAGCTGTAAGTTAGCAAAATAGGAACAGCCCCCATTTTTCAATGGAGGCCCTGGTTCTGCTCTCCTCAGTTGGTACAGTTCAAGTATTTGTGATACATCCCTCACATGACATAGGTTTGTTAGGGAAAAATTGGTGTCACAGCTGCTTTGCTGCCATCAGCACTTGCAGGCAGATCAGGTGCACATCCATGGGATAGGGCATGAAGCAGCTGAGCATGACAGGAGGTGTGGGAAGGGTCTTCAGTTTGATCTGCTGGTGAGGATGACTGCAGGAAATGTGTGTGGATAGCTGGGGAGATGGTTCCTTCCTCCTGAGGAAGGATGGCTGTGGTCCCTGGGTAGTCAGCAGGGACCCCAAACAGGCATCTGGGTGTGAGGGCAGGCGCCCGAACCCTCTACCAGGCAGGAGGGGATGGGCAGCACATGGCGGGTCAGGAACATCTGTGCTGTTGGCTTCCCATGTGCAGGCTTAACTTCTCTTTGGAACTGAACATTTTCCTCTTGCTCTTGTTGAAATAAATAATACTCACATCTCCCAGACATGCTTTTTAGGCAGGATTCTGTTTGGTTAAATTGGGGAGGACCATGACCACAGCCTTTGCCACTGGGTGGGACCGATGCTTTCAGACCACTTACTATCTCCTTGTGATCCACATTAAATAGGGCAGAAAGTAACATAGTGCTGTGCTAGGTATTTTTTGGCAGAAAAATTGCGATTTGCTGATGGCCTTTCCTCACTTAAATGCTGTTCAACCGCATTCTTGTAATTAATATTTCATCAGACACTAATAGTACTTTATGCAGAATTCAAATGTGCTGGTGAGACCTTGCTGCATCTCAGAGCTTAGAGCTGTGCTGCTTAGAGAACTATTGTGTCTATATTTTAAAATGGTACATTGACAGATAGCTCAGCTTGTATCTCTGCAGTCAGTGTAGAGGAAATGTACTGTTGTAACCTAGGTAAACATAACTGCAATTTGCTCTGCTCTATGAAATTTAGCAACACTGACAGAAAAATAAGAGCTTTGGGGGTTACAGTTCCTTCAGAACACTGGACAGTACATTTAGACAAATATAATGATTATTGGAGTGGAACCAGCATTTACTGGTTTGTTTGGTTTGTTTACTGTTGGTTACTGTTCTGAAAAATTTACCTACAAAATTGAAAGTTAATAAAAAGTAAGTTAACAAAAAGTAAGTACAGTGAGTTTTCCTTTCTTTCCACTCCATTCTGACCATCAGATCTCTTGACTGTGCTATCAGGCCATGTGGCTTATCTCTTGCTTTCCTGAGAATAAAACTTTGGTCTGCACTGCTAAACAGAAAACCTCAAAGTCAAGCTATGATTAAAATAGTCAATGAAATCAAACTGAAAGCTACATGTGTACAATTAAGAGAAATAATGGGGAAAATCAATCTTCCTGGTGAAGCGAGTGTTGACATAGTAGGCACTGCCTTTCAGGTTTGAATGAGACTGCTTAGAATGTTTTTCTTCAGTTGTCATTCAATGCAGTGTTAATTACACTGTGGGGTTTCCCCAATGACATGTTTGTTGTGCTCTGTGTAAGTGACAAGATGATTATGTCTAAATGATTGGTAAATGTTTTGGCTTTGAGGGCTTAAATATTTGTAGAAATGATTCCTCCAAAATCTGAGAAACGCTTGACATCTTCACAGGATAACAGCTTTGTTATGCACCTTCTTTTAGGACTGTATTTTATTTGTCTTGCTCTTTTTGGTAGTTTCTTACACCAGCAAAGCAGCCATGAGAATCCAAGGGCTTATTCCAGAATAAGAAGTAATTCAGGATAGGGAAGGTGGCAGACTCTCCCATGCAAAGAAGGAATTTCTGTTGTAGCCATAAGACATATACAGCCATGACACCTACTTGTCTTAGAGCAAATGACTGAGGAGAAAATCTATCTGAAGTTAGTGTCTTCAAGTGCAGAGTGCTTCTTACCTCTGTGAAAGGGTTTAATAGAATTTTGCAAAGTCATTTTAAAGGATGTTATATTGAATCCTGACTGAAATCTGAAATGTGATCCTAATAGGAAGAATATACCAGTGATTTTCATTTCTAAGGAGCTGCTGACACATCCAGTTAAGGAGATATGTAAGGAATATGAATTCCAGGGTGGTTGCTTAAAAATATTTAGTGACTTTCCCCCAGTTTTTGTATAAATTAAGAAGCATGCCTTAGACTGAATTGAAAAGTGGAACAAAGGACTATGTGAAGTGGGAAGGAGAAAGTTTTAACTGGCACAATTTCAGGTTGTGAATGTAGGGAAACCTCCCAAGGCAGCAAATGGGCTGCAGACAGGAGGGGGAGAGGGCAAACCCAACCTGTGCTTTGGAGCAGAGGGCATTTCCAGTCCAGCAGGCAGGTCTCATGAAAAATTAGTTAAGGCATGAAAAGCACAGTGGATTTACACAGTAAAGGGTGAGGATGCTGTCTGTAGAGAGATCTGGGTGATGACTGAAATGGGAAATTCTCACAGCTCAGGTGAGTGTTACTGCTGTGTAAAAAACAGCTAATTTGCTGACAGGGAAAGGGTCTGGGCTGTCAGTTCTGGCAAAAAACCCTGTTTTTTCAGACACAGGATTTTGCAACTTAATAGCTGTTTTGGTGGTCTAATAAAATGGGAGTCAGGCAGAGCACAAAAGGCAACAACCAAAAACTGATGTGCAGAAAGTTCCACCGGAATATGAGAAGAACTTCTTTGCTGTGTGATGGCCATGCACTGGAACAGGCTGCCCAAAGTGGAGTCTCTGTGGAGTCTCCCCCACTGGAGATACTCAAGAACCATCTGGTCACAGCCCCAGTTAATGTGCTCTGGAGGAACCTGCTTAAGCAGGACCAGAGAGTCTGTGGTTGGACCAGAGACTTCCAGTGGCCCCTTCCAACCTTAAGCATTCTGCAGTTGTATTCTGAGACAGCTTTTACTGTAATCTCAAGTGATGCTATAAAGAAATATTCCAAAGGGTCTTTGGTTTTCATGGAAAGCACTCATAGAATTGTATAACTCACTTCCTCCCTCAAAGATCCCACAATCCTCTTTTTTGAGTTCAAGAATAGCTCAGGGATTTTCTTCCCACTTGCTGTCATTGAAATCCAGCTGTTTTGATAAAACTTGGCAATTGGTTGTCACCTCAAGGTGAGTTTGCAGTTTACAGCAAGGAGAGGGGCTTGCTCAAGCTGTGGATTGAAAACGAAGATTTTGGCATTCAAAAGTTTTAGGAAAGTAT
>VYZP01072642.1:29450-102615 GCA_013400635.1 Hypocryptadius cinnamomeus | reverse complement strand
CTGGCGCAGCCCCCGGCTCCCGGCGCAGCCGCGGCCGCCGGGCTCCCTCTCCTGGGCGGCCGCGGCCCCGCCGAGGGTGGGCACGGATCGGGGGCAGCGTCCCACACCGCTCCCAGCCCGGCCCCGAGGCTGGCACCGCTGCCGGCATCGTCATCCTGCGGGCAGGGAGCGGGGAAAAGCCGCGGGCAGCTCCGCGTCCCGAGTGGATCGTGCGGGAGGCAAACACTGCGGAGCCCCGAGCGGGGCACCCCCGAGGACAGGGAAAGCCCGTCCGAGCAGACCCAAAACCTCCAAAACCTCTTGGCAAACTCTCCCGCCCCGTTCGGTAGCGAGCACCAAAACCGGAGAGGTTGTTACTCAAATCATTCTTTTTACAAAAGGGTCTTTTCTTGCTTACCTTAGCTGCAACAGGCAGGGAAAGATGAGCATGCTGGTTTACAGCCTTTGCACAGGCATCTTACCCCCCAAAAAATCAGGAGATAAATGTAAAAGACATCACAGGGAGGTTTAAAAACCTCCAAGGTGAACAAATACTCTTAATAAGTTGTCAACATAAATTCTGTGGAGTCCAGCACTTGTGAAGTTGCTTTTGAGCCATCTATTTCTCATAATGTCACTTAGAGCAGACACAGTGCTAAGCTAACCTTGACTAGTTAACTGAAACACTTGTTTTCCTTACCCTTCTCTTTCTTTTTTTATAAATTTTAGCTGCTTCTCACCAAGTTCTCATCCCACCCTCCCCCTGCTTATTATCCTGTCCTTTAATCATCATTCATCCCCAGAGGAGGGTGAAAATAGACAAGAAAATGAATCCTGTGCTGTTTGGTAATCGAGATCTCTAATGAAACTCACTGTGAGTTTTCTTTTTCTATTTTCAAGATCCTTTTTCTATTGTCTCCTGTTCTTAAAGCTTCACACAGGTGAGGTTTAGTGCATGATAAGTATTTGCTGCAAAGGCAGCACGTTCCTGTTTTTCCATAGAAACCCTGGGCTGAAGGAAACATTGCCTGCGGAAGAAGCCACTGAGCACACTTGATTTTATTTGCAATAACTTACAGATGCTCTTCTAAATTGACTTTCAACCACAGCCATCCTGGATTATTCCAGGAGAAATTACAAGTTGCAATCGCCCAAAAAGCAAAATTGTTGAGGCATATTGGAGAGAAATACTGAGGTACACATTGCAGAGGAGAGAGAAATCTGCTCTCAAGCATCTGCCTATCAGCTCATCCAGTGAACTCTTCTTTTCAGTTCGTTTTCACCAGGGAGTGGCCTTTCCTGGGGGAGAGGCTGGGTTCAGCATTGGAAGAACCTAATGCTGCTGGTACGAGTGAGGGTTTCACTTGAATATGACATTAAAAAAATCCTTTTGGATCACTACTCACAGCAGCTTGTAAAGCTCTCACAGCCCTTATTTTTTTGGCAATTCAAGCATCAGTTTCAGAAGCCAGAGCCTCTCTCCTGTCTCTCCCCTAGGTTTGTGTGACCAGTCCAGGGATAAGTGTGAGGTCTGCCTCAGCCCTGGCTGCAAAGCCCCTTCAGCAGTTTCAAACACCAGAGTTCATCCAGGGCACCCTGCTGAACTCATTTGTCACTTCTGTTAATTTATGAGCTTTTAAAACTTTCATCACTTAACAGTCATACCCAGGTGATGAACAAAAGAGAAATCCACTAACCCTTATTATTATTTAGGTAAATTTAATGCTGGGATTAGGCAGCAGTTTGCCACAACTCTGGGAGCCAGTTACACGAGTGTTGGGTCGTTTTTCCTTTTGCTGCTCTCTGACCAAGCTGTCCTCAGCCAGTGTGAGCAGAATCAGCTCTGGTCAAGCTCTGGGCTTGCCTGAAACTGTCAGCAACAGGATGATGGTGCAGATGTTTCCTGGAGATTCAGAAAAAAGCACAGAGCTTGTTAAATTCTCCCTGGGTACCCACATGAAACAGCTGCTTAACTTTATTTAATGTTTTTCAATCACTACCGACTGCTGCTGGAATTAAAGCAATGGCCAGCAAAGGAAAGATTTTGTGTCTCTATTCCCACCTGATCTTCCCAGGAGATGCTGGTTGGAGAAGGCCCTACTTGGTCCTTATGAAGACTCAAAAATATAAATACTGAGTAGCACTTTGATCCAAATGATCCCAATTCAAACAGAAATTGGCTACTGGAAGACCAAGCCCGAGCTGAACAAAGCCCAGATCTTGCATTCAGAGATGAACATTCTTTAACCTAAACAGTGCACACACTAGACCTGGAGAAAGCTTAGCTGAATTTACAAAATATACTGTAGTATGTGGATACAAATTGTACTCACATCACCCTCAGGAGGACTTTTCATGCCTGCAGGAATGGGATTTACTAAACAAGAAATCAGCTGAGGCATATTCTCAAAAATAATGTCTAAAAGAGCTGTCAGATTTGTAAATAACTGGTTATACTAATAAGCTGAGATAAATTTAGCCTCAATGTAACTTTCTTGGAAAAGTTAAGGGTTCTTGGAAACCAAACAGCTCTGAAGTCTTTTAAAGATCAGTGAAGCACATTGTTTAAATTGATATAATGTTGTGCATTCCATGAGGAAAACCACAGTAGTGACTACAAAATCACAGAGCAAAGAGTGACAGCAGGAAAAAACCACTGCTAACATCTCCAAGGATCTCAAGCTCACTCTTGAATGATAAAGATCCATCAGCAGGGAGAACAGATCAGTGAGAGAAATGATTTCTAGTCCCCAAAGGCAGAACAACAAGAGGCCTAAATATTCAGTATTTGAGTGCAGGCACTGCTTTTTTGACTGTAGATTATAGTCACTGCAGCTGGCCCTCAGTGCCTGGCAGATTCAGCAGGGCTGATCTCAAAAAGCACATCAGTGCTCAGAAAGCACATCAGCATGTGTTGACTTGTGAACTATTTTTGCAATGGCAGCCACGGAGCATCCCTTGGCATCAGGTCACTGGTGAAGTATGTGAGGAAATTTGAACATTGACAGGGAAAAGGAAAATCAAAAAAGCCCAGAGAGAAACACTATGTATGAAAGTCTGAATTTAAATGACTCATGTGAGGGGGCTCATTCAGGCTGGACACAGAGGGTAGTGCAGGAGGGTATAAATGGCAAGGATTTGCTGTGCAGTGCTACTGCTCCCCAGGATCTGGAGCTCATGCGCTGGCTGCAGGCTGCTCAGAAGGCAGGACCAGGCACTGCTGCTCCCCTGGCATCTCCCCTCTCAGGCACTGATGCATCAGCAGAGCCTCACTCCCAGCCAGGAGAGCCCAGCTCCAGCCCTGGGCCACAGCAGATGGAACGTGCAGAAAGGATTTCTGCTCTGCAGGAGATCAGGCAGCCCCTCAAAGGCAGCCTCGTGTCACCCACAGGCTTTAGGAGTGCTGAAAACCATCCTCTGGTTGTTCCATCTTCCCCTCCCAGACCCCTCCTGCTCAGAGCCTGTTCAGGCTCTGCTCCCCTTTTCCTCCTTCCCCAGTGATCCTTCTCTGCATCTCCCTGGAGCTCCCCCCCAGATTTTACAACAAAATGGCTCTTTTTGGAGAGGTGAGGAAGACAGGGAAGAAAGAGAAGTACCAAACCTGCTGTCAGGGATTCAAGCAGAAGCTGTCACCTGCACAGTTCCCAGCCCCAGGAACTGTGGGTAATTTAAACTCAGTGTGATGCTGCCAATAACTGTGTTATTTAATCTGCAAAGCTCATGCAGTGACTTTTTATGGGGTTTTTCCAGTTCCACCCACTCACTCCCACAGGATCAGAGAAAGAAAATTTTCCCACAAGGAATACTTGGAGTGACCTTCCTCTTGTAGCTCAACCTGCCCTGCCAATCCAAAGGCCATTTACTGGATCTTAAATCACCCTGGAAATCACTCAGGCAGGGAAACCTAAAATTTCTCCCCTTTTCTTTCTGGGATTTCCATCTGCCAGAGATACGGGGCAGGAGAGGGATTACTGCCCTGCCAACACTTCCCTCCAGAGTGGGTAGAGAGCCAAACTGCAGAGGATGATGAGAATAAATTATAGCTGAGAGGAGAGCTCTAAGGAAAGGAAAATGCATCCTCCGACTGCCTCATCCCTGCGGCACAGAACAGTGCCAGGAAATCCACAGCAAGCTAACAAGAGTCTTTCTTTAAAACCTCATCTACACCAACAAATGTGGAATACCTCAAAATTTCTGATCGTTTCACTGACAAGTGTAGAGACTGGATGTACTCCTGAATTTTATATTCTAGTCCCTGTATATAAAAGCCTTAGCTGATTGCTGAGGTCCTACTATATGAAATGGCTCATAAAGTAGTAAGTCAGCACAAAAACACAGAGTGGGCCATTGCCTCCCAATTTAGGCTTCATTTGCATATGCATATTTTTACTACTATACAGCTTTAATTCTTTCACTCCACACTGGACATTTTAGGCCATCAGGAAAAAAAAAACAACAAACAAACCTGAATATGTGAATCAAAAGAAAAGTCACGGAGAAAATGACAGCACTTTTCATGTTAAAGATGGCTTTGACATATTAATTATCATCTCAGAGATGAAATAAAGCCAGCAATACCAAATGATTCATTAGAATGAAATTAATCTGAGGAATAATTAACTCTGAGGGGATGAAGCAAAAGAATACAAATAGATATATTAGCAGCAAAACTCTTCACCCATGAGTATGACAGTGATTGCTAGCAGCAGTGGATGAGACTGCAGATAATACCATTTTCTCAGCAGATGGCTTGGTAGGTGGCACTCTCCCTCCTAAGCTGCTCTTACAGATTTACTCCTGAGCTGTGTGCCAGCATCAAATAGATCCTTATCCATATTCTAGCCCAGCCCCTGATTGATGGATGGAGAAAAAATGTTTAACAGAACTGTTTAACAGCAGATTTGTTGGTTTTCTGGTGCAGGACATAAGATGAAGAAGTGTGTGCTGGGTACCCACAGCAAGTAGACAATAGTTTGCCCTATGTTTGGTTATTAAATTCACATTATTACACATCCAGCATGGTCAGGCTCCACAGCCCTGCCACTGGCAGGCTACAAATCCATGAATTAAAGATAACTAAACTAATACTTACCAAAAGATTAGAAGCATCACTTCTCGCTCCTGGTGAAGAGTGGCAGCAGCATTTCAGAGCTGCACCACAGGGAGCCACAGGAGCCCAGCCAGGGCTCTCTGCGAGGGGAGCAGCCCCACGGTGCCCATGGAGCACAACCACAGCACACAGGGTCAGTCCAGCAAGGACCAGAGCACTCCAAATGTGCCAGTCCTGCAGCTCTGCTGTCTCAGGCAGCATTTTCCCATCTGCAGCTCCCCACACAACCCTGCTGTTGTTGTGATGTTGCAGTTCCACCTTCGGGCTCTGGGATTCAACTCTTCTCCAAGGTTCCTTGTCAAAGGGAAATTACACAGTCTGGGCTTGGCAGCAGTCAGAAACATCCCACCGAGTTCAATAAAACACTGGAACAATATTCCACACAAGAAACTGTACCAAGGTCTAAGCCTTGGGCTGCTTCACTCCTCCTGATGTAACTTTCACACCTTTGAAAAACCCTGTGATCCAACTGCCCCAACCTATCATGTTATCCCAAATCCACTCTCACCCTCGTTCACCTGGATCTGTTACCTTGTCCCAGCCTCTCTGCCTGGCCCACCACGTCAGGCAGAACTGTTTCTTCCCCCTAACATGAGTAACTTCTCCCTCTTTGCATCCTGCTTTGATGTCCTTGGCTTTTCCCTGCCCTGTTGCTGAGACAGTCTCTAACAGGCTGTACTTTCCCAGGCTGGAAATGTTCCCTGAGGTTCATTATCCACTTGTCAACATCTGTCCCAAGGTCAGGGGCCTTCCAAGGCAGCCAGTTCTTCCTGCTCCCTTCCCACAAAGCTCATCAGGGCTCAGCTCCACCAAGACAGGCATCCAGAGTCTCTTCTCAGTCCATCAAACCAGCCCTCTCCATTTAGGAGAGGCTAAAAGTAGGGATGTCTTCCAGGTACAAGTTCCATGTCAGTAGAAAGTTCCCTGGTGTTTTCCAGTAATTGTGTATTATTTATAGGAATTCCCTTCTGCTTTCCAAAATTTCCCTTCTGCTCTTTAGAAATTCCCCACAGCTTTCTAAGAGCTGTGCATTTCCTTTTAGGATTTCTCCACTGCCTTATAGCAATTCCTCCTCACTTCATACAAAATTCCCTCCAGCTTCCTGGGAATTTGTAGGCAATTTTTAGAACTCCCATTTTGCTTTCCTGGGGTTCTCCCACAGCTTTCTAAGAATTCAATTTTCCTTTCTAAGGATTTCCCATAATTTTTCCATGAGTTCCCTGTAGTTTTCTAGGACTTTCCTGTGTTTTTCTAGACATTTCCCATACCTTTCCAGGAATTTCCTGCCTCTATGAATCTCTCACTGCTCTCTAGGCACTTCTGTCAGCTTTCAGGTGTATCCACCAGGTTGTGGTACAGTGTCAAGGGTTTTCCCACGCTGGTTGTGCTGCTGCATGTTGTGACGTGCCCAGTTGTCCTCTGGTGTCCTGCTTTGTCATATATGACAGATTTTGTTATTGGTGTGCTGACACTCCTCGTTCTCATTTTTTCAACTATTTTATAAAGCCACAGGAAAGGCCCAGGGGGTGAAAGTAAAAGGATTAATCCATATCTGGTCCCTAGATGCTGACAAAAAATTGTCAGGTCTGTTTGAAGGAGCTGTGAGAGCTGGCATGGATCTTTCATGGCAGCAATGATCCCACACAGGACATTTATAAAATAGCCACATCATAGAGGAAATGGCTTCCTAATCCCCTTGAAAGGCTGGTTTATCCCTTTAAACACAGCTTTATGTCCCTTCTAAATGCAGATTGGCTTTTCATCTTCATTCCCTTCCATTCTTATCCAATATAACTGTGCATCTAGAGAAAGAGGAAAATTAAGTATGCATTAATTTAGCTTGGCACAGTAGAGCATGAGCATGAGTAACCTGGAACTGAGTTCAAATATTGCAGATGGAGCCAAAGCATTTAAGTGATTTTGTAAGTAACACTCTATCAGCTTATATAAGAGTTTCATTACAATTTCTATTGCCAAAAAAATGTTGTGTTACTTGCCTGTTTGATCAAATTTCCCAAGATATAATAGTTTATTCCTTATCAGCTGAGACTGGGAAAACAGGGTGGTGGTTTTTGATGTACTGACACAGACTCACAGAAATTGCTGGCTCATTTACAAAAACAATCCTTGAACTCCCTCAGACTGTACCGATGTCCCAGTCTGAAGTTGGGATCTTCTACATAAAATTAATGTATATTACCTCAGGAAACCACAAGAAATGCTGGATATACATGGTTCACCTCACCCAGCATTCTGCTCCTGATAGCAAAACCCAGCACAGAGCCTTCACAGGCACCTCCCATCAAGTGCTAACAAATCATTCCCAGAAATATTGCTGGTTTCTTCTGGAAAACCCCTGACAACAGCCAGCTTGGTGCCAAGGCCAGCTCCTGACATCATATTCCAGAGCTAGCTGCTGAAAGTAGCCCAGATCCCTGCATGTGCCTTTGGGAACATCATCACATCATTCCCCCCTGCTCTACAACTACTTTTTTCATGGAGCAGAAAAGTCTTGACATCTAGCAGGTTTGCCTCCACTCTGACTGCACTGTTTTCAACCCAGGGTTTGAAATTCCTGGTCCTGCAGTGCCACTTACTGGACATTTCTGCTCATAAAAGCATGAGCAGCAGCTCTTCATTTACTCAGTTGATTCTCAGGGCTAATTTGAAATGGAGAAAAAACATAAAATACACCAATGTTCATTTAGGAATACAGGAAAGCAAATACAGTAAAGCTTATTTCTTAGATGAGCCAGTAATAGTGGAGGAACAGAAATCCTCCTTTTCCGGTCAGTGTAGGGAAGAATTTGCCCTGTAATAGTCTGGGAATTCTTCCAGGTGGAAACATGCAGATGGTCAAATTCATCCCTAGTTCAACCAATGTACATGGGAGTTTGCAGGATTTATTAATATATCCCTTGGGAAATAAGGCAACTGCAAGGAATGCTTCAAAAGGAGCTGGGGTGGGGTTTATTTCATTAATCCAGACATGCATTTTTAATAGAGACAAAAACATTTTAGTGTGAAAATTAGTGCAGATGAAGAAAGACATAGAGTCAGAGGTCAGATATTCTCTGTGACTACACATATTCACCCATTTGCCTTTCAGTTTGTAGCTCATGAGTAACTGTTGATGATTGCTCAGAGCCATCTCGAGCCTTCTCAGGATTCATAGCAAAATATCAGATTTGTTACTCAGCAATGGGAGAAATGACTCGTCCAGTGAAAGAGAAGTTATATAGCTGCTCAAAACCATCTGCACTGAGCACAGAGCAAACAATTAACTCATGCAGCTTTGCATGTAGTGACTCAGAGAAAGAATTTAGGTATTCATATATCCAGATTAAATACTCTGCAAGCAGAATTTAATTTGTGACACGAAGAAAAGTCCACATGTGGTTTTAAATCAGATTAACAAGTTGGTATCTTTGGCATACAAGGAAATTATTACAGGCAGAACACATCAGTCCTCAGAATGCAAACCATACAAAACAACCCCAGTTATACCCAACAACAACTAATTTATTTCTCTGCACAACATCCAGCTGTTTCCATTTCCTGAACAAGGTGCTTTTCCTGCTCAGTCATTGCCATGTTTTTTTAGCAACAAGTGTTATGGCCAGATACCACCACAGATGTATCAGTGTTGGATCTGTCACTGGTCATGGGGACTGGGGTCTGACTGACAAGATTAAAAAGAATTAGACATTAGCAGGGAAATATAAATTGTGCACAAATTTTGTTGTGGAGTGCAAGGATATCAGTGCAAATTGTTATTCTTTCATGATGGACTCTCACTTGATATACTTGCAACTGCAATTGTCATATTTATATCTCTAAGATTTAAGTTGTGGAGCCACAGGGGGGATAGAACAGGAGACATCTGAGATTGGATGTGGCTGTGTCAGAATGAAGGTTGACTCTTAATTTTTTATTAAAAATCATGAACTGAGTTAGCTTTCGGTTAAAAACTGAAAACAAACTCCAGCCTACACAATTCTATTTTATGAAATATATATATATATATATATATATATAATTTCACAGAAATTGAGTATTAACAGCAAAGCTTTCATCAGTAAGTACAACTCCACAAACACTTGATACTTGGGTAGAGTAATGGCTTTTTAATATAAAATTCCCATTCAGTATGAATAAGCAAGGAGCAGGGAGAAGGAGGTCGGTCCTGTATCCAAAGAGCTGAAGAGTAGGATTGCTCTGCTTGCACAGCTGCCGCTCCTGCAGGGATGAGACCTGTGGACAGAGCAGTGATCTTACAATGGGAATTTCAACAGAGGAGCTGGGCTGGGCTATAGATGGCATTTGCAATCCATCTCTGTGTTATTCTGGTCCACAAAAGAGCTGAAGGAGCTCAGTTTGNCCACCTGGGGACAGTGTCACCTGCCACGACACCTGGAATTAGCAGACTCCAGGCAGGTTGCACAGGGCTGATGTGAACCTCAGGGGAAGTGAAAAAACAAACCAGAAGGTTTGAAATTCCAAAGTGTTTCTACTGTCGCAGCAGCCCAGCCATTCTGGGAATAACAGGAAGAAGGAAAATGACAGTGGGGAGGCCATCATTTGTCCCTGTGCCGGTTTCCTCCTCCACAGCTGCATCCAGAGCATCATTTCTGGGTGCCAGCAGTTTTGAATTGCTGAAACAGAGATGAAGACTCCTCCTGCCCCGAGAATTGCTGCCTTCCCAGTGCCCACACCACACACCAGGGTTACGGGCTGGGAGCCCGGCTGAGGAAGGGATGTGTGTGAGCAGAGGGTGACAGTGACATGGGATATTCCTTATCTGGCTGCTAATGCACTTTTTATCTCCTCCCTCAGGTGTGAGCACTGTGACAAGCCTCGTACTTGAGAGACCTTCAGAGCAGCCTCCTGAGCTGTGCTGTCCTCACACATGACAATTTATTGTCCCTCATCACCAGGTTTGGGGGTATAGTGTAGCTTGGGTTTCTGGTAATAACCCTGAAACAACAATCCCAATGCAGTGCAGCCTGGAGGAGATTGATGGGAGACCTCACCACGGTCCCTGTATGGGCCATTCGGGGTCATACTTAGGGAGGGGTTGGAGTCAATGATCCTCGAGGGTCCCTTAAACTCAGAACAGTCCGTGATCCTGTGATTTTGTGGGCTGCAGCTTCCTCAGGAGGGGCAGCACCGATCTCTGCCCTCTGTGACCAGCGCTAGGACTCGAGAGAATCGCTGGAGCTGCGTCAGGGGAGAAAATTAGGAAAAGGTTCTTCACTCAGAGAGTGCTTGGGTTCCACAGGGAAGCCCAAGACAGCTCACAAGGAGCGTTTGTTTGGCAAACGCTCTCGGCACACGGTGGGCTTGCTGGGGCTGTGGGGGGCCAGCAGTGGGACGATCCCAGCAGGTCCCCGCCAGCACAGGATAGTCCATGAAATAATTAACCGCAGTAACTGTGTGAGAAACGTGATCCACCCCGAGCCAAGCCCGGCCTCCAGCCCAGCGGGCTGAAAGAGGCGCGGGCGGCCCCGGGCGCTGCCCGCACGGCCCGGCCCGGCCCGGCCCCGCCGGAGCGGCCGCGCTCCGGCTCCGCGCTGAGGGCACGGCAGAGGGCCTGGGGCGGCCACCCCCGGACCGCTCGGCCGTAGTGGTAACGCCGATCCCGGCTTCTGGGTGTNGCTGACCAGGCAGGGACCCAGCTCCATCTGCCACCTCGGTCCTCTCCACAGGGACCCGGCCCCCCGTGTTGCTGTGTCCTCTTCACAGGGGAGCAGCCCCCCGTGTCGCCTCGGCCCCTCCGTAGGAGCCCAGCCCCATTTGTCACCTCTGTTAACCCTTGCAGAGGCCCTGATCTGTTTGTGAGCTCTCCTCCCTCCTCAGGGGTCCAGCCCCGTCTGCCTCCTCCAGCCCCTCCACAGGGGACCAGCCCCTTCTGTCACCCCAGGCCCCTCCACGGGGATCCAGCCCCTTCTGTCACCCCAGGCCCCTCCACGGGGATCCAGCCCCTTCTGTCACCCCAGGCCCCTCCACAAGGACCCAGCCCCTTCTGTCACCCCAGGCCCCTCCACAGGGGACCAGCCCCATCTGTCACCCCAGGCCCCTCCACAGGGGACCAGTCCCTTTTGTCACCCCAGGCCCCTCCACAGGGACCCAGCCCCGTGTGTCACCTCCGTTACCCTACAGAGCCCCTGATCTGTTTTGTCGCCCTCTCCCCTCCCCAGAGGTCCAGCCCCATGTGTCACCCCATCCCCTCCATCGGGGCCTAGCTCTGTGTGCCACCCCTGTCACCTCCCCAGGGTCCCAGCCCCATGTGCCACCCTGTCCCTGTGGAAGCTGGACGTTGGCAGTGTGGGGCTGTCACAGCCCCTTCCTCCCTGCACACGTAACAGCTCCCAAAACCTGCCCCTGGCCACTCGCTGTCCCCTGAGCAGCGCTGTCTGTGTCACAGGGATTGCGTGACAGCGGCACAGATTCCAGGCCTGCAAGAGAGAAGCCTCCCTGCTGCAGGATCATCATTTCCAGGGGAGGAACACGCCAAATAACTCCAAGGTTAGACACCTGGTAGTCAGAGACAGAATTTTAAATATTAGTATTAATTTTTTTTTATTTATTGAATTATAAATAATCTATTGTTGTTACACTGCAGGGCGGGATGAAGATTGGCTTTGTACCAATGTGCAATTAAAATATCACCTGGATAGAAAAAGATACATGAAACATTGAACAAGTACAGAAGAGGGCCATGAACACACCTGGGGTAGAGCCAAAGCTACTGCAGTTTATTGGTGGGGGTTAAAACACAAGGAGCAGAAACAAGCTTGCAGCAGTCAGGACTGAAATTAGAGGTTGCACTAACCTTGATTAGCAAAGGAGGTTTATTTTCCTGAGTGTGGAGATGAGGTGAACACGTGCAGCGTCTCTGGACGTGCCTCGTGCAGTGGGAGAGGAGGTGGCAAAGCAAAGCTGGCAGAGCTGAGCTGGCTGCAGGGACCTCTAACATCTGGAGCTGGCTTTAATGCAGAATGATGAAATCTCTGGTCAAGTTACACACCAAAGATGGCTCCTGTTTTGAGGAGAGAGCCCCAGCAGCAGGCTCATCTCACCCAGGCTGCTGCTTTTGTTGCTAGGCTACAAGTGGGATGTACATTTATAAGCAAAAAAAAAAAAGAAAAAGAAAAACCAAGCATCTTGTAGTGTTGCCATGCTTTGCCTTCTCCAGCATTCCATTTAGGATTGCAGTAGGAAAAATCATAGTGCAGACAAATTTTTTTTCCCCCCTGGTGATTTAAATAGGTATTTTACTGGTGGAAGGTGTTTTGAGAAAGAAAAACTTGGCAAGTGGCTTTAAGATTTGGTGTAAGTACATTGCATCAGACTCCCAGTCATCAGCTGTGCTGCTTATTTCAAACTGTGGCAGCAAATGTACTGCAAATGGAGGAATACCACTGCTTACAGACCCTGATAAGTCTCACATGGGCTCTTTTGCCACCACACAAAAGTGCTTTTTTCCCCAGAAAGTCTATTAGTTCATCCCATTTGAACTAATTAACTGCCATGACTGACATCCCTGGAGAAGACCTTGTGTTCCTTTCTTTTCCAGAGCAATTAAAACATGGATTTGCCTTTCTGCTGTTGCTGTGCCAATGTTTTGTAGTTTTAAAGCAGAACAGGTCACTTCTTCCTAATCAGAGGGAGGTTTATTTCCTGTGTTTTCTCCTAAGCCAACATAGCAGCCCTTTGGGTGGGCATTGTGGAAAATTAGGCATTGGAAAAGAAAAATCTTGAGTTTGTTTGGACAAAGGAGTCCCAAAAAAGGAACAGTGTGTTACTTGAGGAATAAAGAGGCCTAGCAGGACTCTGGAGTATTTCTCTATCAAAGTGGCATGGGAAATGTTTCAGAAGAGCTCAGCTCTGCAAAAACAAGCAGCTGTGGGCACTTTGATTTACAAAGAGAAGGAAGAAGAGAAGCTGTTCTTCCTATTTTCTAGCAGCAGGTACTTTTCTCAACCTCAAGATTTTCCAGGCTGCATCTCATTTCCCAGAACAAGGCACAGCTGGACATCAGGTTGTTAAGGGACTGCTTTAAAGAATGGAGATGTAAGGGCCTAAGTGTCTCAAATCTTATTTTTGTCTCTCCCAGTGCACATGAAATATCAGCAGCACCTGGCTCTAACTTTTGAACTATTCCTATTCTAAAGAATCCTGAAGGATTCTGTCAAGAGAGAGGTTCTGCTGTTCTGTTCTCTTCTATTTTTACTGGGTTTTCAGGGAAAAGCCTCACTCTTGCTCTTTAAAAAAAGAATTCTTAGTTGTCTCTAGAAGATTTTGTGAATCATTATCTGACCTGAGCACTGTTACCTCCCCAGAAGTTACGAATCTAAGTTCTGGTAAAGGACACCACAAAAGTTACGCCTTTCTTTCAGCATTTGTGCAGGCTGGTTGGAATTCTGTTTGAAGCTGGATTACTCAGCTCATCCCGTGCTTTGTAACAGGAGGTTGCAGGCTGGGAGTTGGGCACCAAGAAGTCAAATGTCACAGTGAGCATTATCACAATTATATCTGCCCTGCTTTTGGATGTGAAATTCTCTTATAGACTTCTCCCTGGGTTCACACTTACATCATCATGAAATTTTCTTTTCTGTCACTCTAGTCCCTGTTTTAGCTGATACCGTAAAGAAACTGACGAAAATTCTTAATTTTGGAGTCGAGTTTTTCAAGGCTTGGGTTAAAGTACAAGGTGTCAATAACATAAGAAAATATAAATGGTTCCAAGGAAGGTGGCAAAGCTGCATTTCATAGTTTGTGCACTGCTGCCTGAGTTTAAGTTGCCCAGAATTTCCCAGATCATTTGTCCATCTGGATTATTCAGTCATGCAACACAGTTTAAAATAAGTTATCAAGTATCTGGGTTGTTCAAAACTGAGTGAAATAAATAGTCATTGCTACTCTTCTCACTGTTGCTTTGGTTTGAAAAGTGGTTGCATGACCTTCAAATGTGATGTTTAAAAGATGAACTTTGTAAAGGAACAGCAGAGAGTTGAACTCCTGATAACTCCTGAATCTGCATTTTGTATAATTGTTGCAACTGCTGCTGTTAACCTTTAAACAAGGTTTAAAGTCTTCTGTTATTGCTGGTTCTGTGGAAAATCAAAATGTAGCCTTTGTACCAAAATTGTTGATCAGACTTTGTGCAGGTTTTGTATGTAATTATTATGTTAAGGCAGGCCACTCTCACTTATTCTGAAGCCCTTTATTCCCCCCAGTTAATATTAGTATTAAACTTTAGAGCATGAACTGGCAGATGGTTCCATCTGATCAAGAAATTTGCCATGGGCAGGGACACCTTCCACTAAACCAGGGTACCCCAGGCCCTGTCCAGCCTGGCCTTGGTCACTTCCAGGGATCCAGGGGCAGCCACAGCTTCTCTGGGCAGCCTGGGTGCCTCACTACTCTCACAGGGAAGGATTTTTTCCTGATATCCAATCTAACCCTCCTCTATTTCAGTTTGAAGCCATTCCCCCTTGTCCTGTCACTCCAGGCCCTTGTGAAAAGTCTCTCTTCATCTTTCCTGTGAGCTCCCTTCAGTCACTGGAAGGCCACAATGAGGCTGAGCATTCCCAATTCTCTCAGCTTTTCCTCACTGGAGGAAAACACAGCCATGTGTTGAGGAAAAACTTTATGAACTCACCATCAGTTATGACTCTGAAAACATGGTACAGAGGAGGAGCTGCACATGGATAATCAAACCTCTCTGTGAGTGCTGGGGAGACAAAGAGTGCCAAAAAATGTCCCTGGTCACGGGAATGCCACCCCTGGTATTGTTCAGGGGGGTGGGGTTTGCCCAGCACAGCTGATGCTCAGCCAGACAATCCCACACACGAGGCAGGATTTAGCTGCTCTGCTCCACGGGCACTTTGGATACGCTGCTCTAGTTTGGGAACTGAAAGGGTTTAGTGATATGAATGTGCCAGAGAGCATAGTCCAGCCTTCAGTGCTGGTTTAATTTGCTGGGGAAAACAGCTGCAGGGTTTCCAGGTACAAGTGATTCTATTAAATACCTTCCTCATTGATCTGTTATGTGAAATAGTGAAAATATGGATCATTTTCTCCCTTACTGCATGTTTTCCATGAAAGTTGATAATTGTTTTTCTGTGTTACAATATAATTCTTTGTCCTTCCAGTACTGCTGATCCTCCTGAGTG
Source organism: Hypocryptadius cinnamomeus (assembly GCA_013400635.1). Taxonomy (NCBI): domain Eukaryota; kingdom Metazoa; phylum Chordata; class Aves; order Passeriformes; family Zosteropidae; genus Hypocryptadius; species Hypocryptadius cinnamomeus. Next base: position 87,345 of record VYZP01072642.1, on the reverse strand, counting down.
AACATAACCTCAAAGTGACATTTCAGTATGGATTATTACAACAACTGATGTGTTTGTAAAATTCATTTTGTTTCCCAAATCCTCTGTTCATGGCTTTGTTTGTGGAGAAGAGCAGCTGTCTGGGCAATTTTGCTGCTTCCACATTAAAAGTAAAGGTGCTGTTGGTTGAAATTTTATCCTGTTTCAGGATTAGTTGGTATTTGCTGCGTAGCAGCAGGTGGGAACAATAAATTCAGGTATTTACATATATGGGCACCTTAATTAATTAATTAATGGTTAGGTAATTTGCCTTCATTGGTTGATTGTAACAAAGCAAACAGTTTTATCTTTGTCTTTATTGTGCTTTTGCTTTCCAATGCCCTTGCAAACTTTCAGCTTATCTCAAGGTTCATATGGATTTATTTAAATTTTATTTAAACCTAATGTCCTTTATTTTTTCTGCACCCAATTTGATTATGGATAATGAGAAAAATCTTGGGCATACTTAGTATAGAGGGAAAATTAGATCACTGAAAGTAGTGGAGTTCCACCCTTGACAAAGCATTGCAGTTAAAATAATAATTAAATCTTAAGTAGTTTTATTACAGTGCTTTTATTATTAAGTATTTGAATGGATTATGCAAACAGCAGCTCCCCTGTGAAATTGTATCTGAAAATTAAGGTGACAGGTAGGTAAAAATAGTGTTGCAGAAACTTAAATTGAGGGTGTTGCACCTCTTTCTTACAGTTTTACAGTTCACTGTTTAAATAAAAATGAAACTTAAAAAAAAGCCATCTATTTTATGATGATGACTATGGCTGTTAGACAATATATTGATGAAACCTTTTTTGTACAGTCACCACTTTTACTTTAAGTTGGACATTTTGTTTTATAAGGGGATCCCTTTGAAGTATATCAGCACTTTATTAGCTTATGGTTTTGCTTTATGGGATTTGTTTCCCTTTTCAGCATTCACTAATGGGGTCTGATGAGTCACAAGTAGCAGTCTCTTTAAAACAAGAAATAGAGCTTTGTTGTAAAAATATTTTGCTGGAAAACTTCTGAGATTTCAAGACAGAAATTCCGTGGTTCTCTTAGGCACTGTTGTAACAGGTTTGTGATTCAGAGTTTCGTGACTGGCAAACTCAGCCACCTTTTTTACTTCACTGCAAGTTTTTTTTGTCTCCAAATCATATTATTATATTATTCTCAACTTTTTTTTTTTTTTTTTTTTTACACTCCCTTGTGTGTGTGACATCTCCTCTTTCTCTGGGCATTGGTGGTCTGTCTGGTTTATTTTAAGTTCTTTAGAACAGCATTGTTCCTACTTATTTGCTAAAAGGGCAAGTCAGCCACATCATTGAGAGAAGAAAATGGGTTTGTGTACTTAAATAGTTGTCACCTAAAATTTAAACCCCTTTTTACAGGAGATTTAACCCTTTTGCAAGGTGGGCAGCTGTCCTACCCCCCCATCCTGTGCAGGATTGAATGTCCTTTATTAAGATTAGTGATAGTGAAGTCCATGTTCTCTGTTCCCATCTTTCTAAACAGACACAGACATTTCAAGCATGATTATTTGTTGTGGCACATGAATTAATGGATGTTTTCCATTTTTCCTGCTAGGTTGCTTTTTGCTGCTGCAGCAGCACTAAGCCTGTTTTGTAGATTTACAAGAAGAGAGACCAAACCTGTGCTGACCTGTCTCTGGTAGCTGAGTCTGGCTAGGATGGGTAACAGCAGGAGGAAAGGCATGGAAACATCTGGGGAATCTGTTCCAGGGCTCAGGCACTGCCCACGGCAGAGTTGTGCTTCCTGTGCAGGGGCAATTCCTGCCGCAGTCCCTGCCCGTTCCTCTGGTGCCACTGCAGAGCCCCAGGGCAGAACCTGGCCCTGCTCTGACCTCCCTGCACACAGGGACACCCAGGGCTGAGGGCTTCTCTCCAGGCTGAGCAGCCCCAGCTCCCTCAGCCTTTCCTGGACACAGAAATGCTCCAGGCCCTTCCTCAGCTCTGCAGCCTCTGCTGGATCTGCTCCAGGAGCTCCAGGTCTCCATGTCCTGAGGATCCACAGCTGGAGACAGCGCCCCAGAGATGCCTCAAAGGGTTGAGCAGAGAGGCAGGATCACTCCCTGACCTGCTGAAAATGCTCTTCCCAATGCACCCCAGGATCCTCTTGGCATTCTTGGTCACCAGGACACTGCTGGTCATGGAGAGCTCACTCCAGAGCTGCTCTCCAGCAGGTCACCCCAGCTGTGCAGCTGCAGGGGTTTATTTCTCTCCAGCACAATCTTTCTGCTGCATTAGTTTCCTGCCAAGATTGTAAATTCCATCAGCTCACCTGGGTCAAGGGACATCAGAGTAGACCCAGAGTAGATAAAGTAGGGAGGGGAAAAAGACAGGATGTGAACGTGTTTAATCTCCTGTGTTCTGTGTATTCACCTTTTCTGATTGTTTCAGACTGAAACAATCCTGAATTGAACATCTGCAGTGAAGGCAGATCCTTAATGTTTAGATTTCTTATCACTGAGGGACTTGGCTTTGTGGGCAGAGGTATCAGAAGTAAATAAAGGGAATTCCCAGAGAACCCAGTAGTGTATATTCTAACCAGAATGAAAAGAAAGAAAAAAGCTTCTATGGATGCACTGCTTTATTCAGCATTCATTAGACAGCTTTAACCAGATTATCATAAGCTATCCTAAAGCAGCTTTAATCTTTCTTAATGAAACGGATAATTTAATTAGAAAAACATTTACACTTGAACTTTCCTGCAAATAAGGGAAGCAGTCACAGAACAAGTTACCAGCCCTAATGTCCTGATTTTTATCTTTATTTTGGTGGAAGAGAGGGTTTGAATAAATGAGTGCACTTGCTTTCATAGGGCTTTGCAAAACCAGCAGTTCCCATTTTAGACCAGAAGATGGACTATTAATTCACAATACAGCACTGCTCACAGGAGGGTGTTTTTAATGGCAGAGTACTAAGAAAAGGAAAAGAAACCTAAGGAGCATCTCCTGTTGAGAAGCTGTGCATGAGAAATCTGTTCTCCAAATCTGTCCTGAGTCTTTTTTCATTTCCATGATCTGTGTTCATCCTGCAGCATGCCTGGTTGAGAGATGTACACATGAAAATAATCCTGCTAATAAACAGTGCTGCACAATAATGAACTTAACAGTGAGGGAAATGTGAGTGGGAAAAGGGGAAAAGATTGGTTTCCCCTACTGTACTAGATCTTGTAGTGTTCTGGTGTCATAGAATCACAGAATGGTTTGGGTTGGGAGGGACCTTAAAGATCATCTAAAATTGGATCTTTATTTATAAATATATAAAAATTGATTTATATAGATCCAATTTCTTTCTGGCATTTGAAACAAGCATTATTTGGAGGAGGATTTTTTTTTTCCACTGGTTGTTGAATATGTTGCAGAAATTCTTTTTAAGGAAGTTAAAATCCATATACTTGTGCTATGGAGGGACTGGCCTTTTTTCATTAGATGTTGAAGTACACTTAGTCATCCTGAAGTAATTTTTACTTGTCTGGGCTTTGTGCCCCATAAATGCACAACTCTTCAGTGTCCTTTGCTGTAGTTCTTTAACCATCTTTGAAGTATCATTAGGAGCTCTGGTCATGTGTTCATAATGTAGCAATTGTTGCATTATATAATATCTGTTTTGTTAAAACATGGATTTAGAGAAACAACATTTATTAAAATAAATTGGTAGGTTTGGGTTTCTAATTTTTGGTTTGTTTTGCTATGCCAGAGAAGTTAACTGGATTTTATTAAATATTTTATCTGTCACTGCACTTTATAGGACTTCAGGCATCTCTTGAAATAGTTGATTTCTCATTCCCTTCAATATATTATTTTCAACAAACAATAATTCATCACTGAAGTAAAGCACTTTCTGATTAATATATTGTCGTTTGGTGGGTCTGTTTATTAAAAAGTTTCTATGATTCCTTTGCATCTGCCTCATCCTCAGGTATTTGTACAAGTGTAATAAATGTATAAAGCTTTTGGGGCACTGGACACAGAAGCATTTCTGCAGACTTACCCCTTTAAACCTCTGTTCTGCAAATTCTTTGGTGTTTATTCTCTGGTTTTTTTACTCTAAATGTGGCCACTTTTAATCTTGCAGGTTCTAGATACATTAGGAAATGAGTGGTATTTTGAATTGCAAATGTTGATGTTTTCTTGGCAGAGCTTTTGAAGATGGCACCAGATATCCCATTAAATATTAATATCAAGGAGCCCCGATGGGATCAAAGCACTTTTGTTGGACGAGCCAATCACTTCTTCACTGTAACAGACCCCAGGAATATTTTGTTATCTGATGCCAAACTGGAAAATGCAAGAAAAATTGTGCATGATTACAGGTATGGCATTGACTACTTCTACCACTGGCCCCAAAAGGTCCAAGTCAATGATAAGTACATGGTGATATATTTAAAAGGAAATACTTAAAACACTGGATTCATTGCAACTTCTTATTCCCACTTCAGAGTTTGAAACCCTTTTATTTTTAATCAAATTTGCTAATGGATGGGGAAGTTATGCCCCTCTTAAGGGCTCTGAAATACAGAAGAGTCTGATTCTGAAAGTCGTTAATATGACAGCAAAGCTTAAAACTTCCTCTTATATGTTGCATTTGAGCAGTTGGTTTCTTAAATACTCTCAAAGTGAATTTTCATTGTTTCACACTAATGACCTCAGAGATTTTGGCTCCACGTTTTAGCTCTAAAACCTAGTGCAGCTTTGAGTAAATAGACTCAGCCAACACAAACCACTGCTGGGAGTTTTAATACTTTTTGTTTCACCAATCCACTTAAAAGCTGAAGAATCTCTACAAGTTATCTGAGAGTCTCCATTCACTTCAGGTGAACATCCCCAAATCCTCTGATGCCACATTTCTCATGGACGTTTGCAGCATTTTATAACACTTGTGCTTTTTGCTGTTGTCTTGTCTCTTAACCTGTCCCAAGACAAGGTATTGTGGCACCTGGCTTGACAGAAGATGAGCTGTGGAGAGCAAAATACATTTATGATTCAGCCTTTCACCCCGACACTGGGGAGAAGATGTTCGTGATCGGCCGAATGTCCGCCCAGGTGCCCATGAACATGACTATCACAGGCTGCATGATGACCTTTTACAGGTGAGAGATGGCAATAAAACACATCAAACATTTGCCTGCAAATTAGAGAAGTGAAAATCAATGTTATTGTCACAAGATGTATTGTAAATGTTTTTAAATGTGAAATTTTGCTTCCTTTTCCTCTTCTCTCTCCTCATTCCCTCACGTTGATTAATGGTTCTTTCTAGAAGTAGTTTTGAGATAAACCCTTAGCCTTTCTCCTTCACCATCCCACTTTCCCTCAAACTGGGAAATGTTGCAAAATCCCATCTGTGTGGAGGACAAAGAGAAGGAGATCCCTGGGAATTTCCAGCCTTACTGGCATGCAGGATGTTCTGTCTGCCCCGTGAGTACTTGGAATGCTTCAATCCATTTGGTATGGTTGATTTTAATTACTGTTGTAGACATGGCCATTGGTTGTGGACTTTCTGCAGCTCCCCTGCATTTCCTCAATGGTTGTGGAACCTCCAGGACAGTGAAGCCCACTGAAGCAGAGCCAGTGCTCTCTTAGCAGCCTCCATGTTAGAAACACTTTTTGACACGGGATGCAGGAACTGGTGGGAGCTCAGAGGAAACAGCAGCAGCCTTTTGGATGCTGAGATTGTACAAACTCCTGACACACCCCCCAGTTTTGGATGGTGTTTATAAAACATGTGTGTGCTTTAAATTGTAGTCAAGAGTATGAATCAAACCCCCAGGACAGGTGCCCATTCCCAAGCACTGCCTCCTGTTAACTGCTTGTTCTGTTATTATCTATAACACTTATAGAAGCTCTCTGCCTTTTCTTTGCATTATTATTCATGTTCAAAACTAGGTGATTTTTTAATTCTTCTTCTAAAATAACTCTTAACTATCAAGTATCAGTATCTCACTGACTGTATTGTTTCATTCAAATAAGCAAGAACTTCTGCATGGTTACTGCTTGCAGTGGCTTTTCTTGATTTGTCATCATTTTCTTGTGCTGTTAATTCAACTGTGAGTTTAATATTAATAATTACAATTGTTTCTCTTTTCAAGAACGACACCAGCAGTGTTTTTCTGGCAGTGGGTCAACCAGTCCTTCAATGCTATAGTAAACTACACGAACAGGAGTGGGGATGCCCCCATCACTGTCAGGTCAGGCACTGAACCTCATCATTCTCATGAATAGAAATTGCTCTCTGCTGTACTTGAACATGGTTGGGCATTAAAGTTTGAGGTGAGACAGGGATAAGTTTTTCCATCTGTGCTAATTATTAATTTGATATGCACAGATGAGAAGTCTGAGAAGGGCAGAGCTGACAACTCCATTTCTGCCATTAAAGACAAGCCTGAGCACCTTGATCAAGAGCACTTAGCAGGATTTAACAGCAGTCTGTGTTTCAGGGCTCAGCCAACCATTTGCAAGTTTTCCTCATCAGTTTGGTGTCCTACCAGGATATTTCTAAGCTGACATTTTGTGGGGGCCTTTAGTTGTGTCACTGTGCCACCTTGTCAGTGCCAGCACACACCGCACTGAGGGTTCATTTACAAAAAGAGATTCCTTCAACTGGTCTGTGCTTGTTTCTGCTTGATGTCTGAAAAAGAGACTAAATAGATGCAGAAAGCAAGAAATCTCAAACTGAAAGAGGGGAAATTTAGATAAATGGAAAAAAATCTTCTCTTTGAGGGTGGGGAGGCCCTGGCACAGTTACCCAGGGAAGCTGTGGCTGCCCCATCCCTGTGGCCCAAGGCCAGGTTGGATGGGGCTTGGAGCAACCTGGGATAGTGGAAGGTGTCCCTACCCATGGCAGGGGGTGGAATGGAATGAACCTCATGATTCCTCCCAAACCATCCTATGATTCTATGAATAGAAAACTGGAATTGCAGTACTTGACTTTCTGGTTTTGGGGCTGACATGCTTAAAGATGTCTGGGAGCAAACTGTGGATTCCAGCATATAGAGACACATCCTAGCTGGGAAGTATGTAAAGTGTGGTTTGGGGCAGGTTGGGTTGGATTTGGGTTTTTGCAGCACAGCTGGTCTGTATGTATGGGGTTTGGTATGGTTGATTTTAATTACTATTATAGCCTTGGAAATCCGAACTGATTTTACTAGGTTAAGCAATTAGGAAGTCAAATAAAGGACTAACCCTTCAAGGTGTTCATTCAGGTACATGAGAAAATGCTGAACAGGCAGCAATGCACAACCAGCAGAACCTGATTCAGTATTACAATGTGACTTGAATATGATTTTTACTGCTAGTGAAATCAAAGTCTTTAATTCAGTGTCCCATTTAGATCTTCCATCCCCACCTTATTGCAGTAGCACAAGAAAGCCTATTTAACTTCTGGGAAGGTATAACTATGTGTGTAAAATGTAATTGTTTTTCAGAGTGACACCAGTGTAGCTGGTGCATGTGCAGACATTTTTATTTCTGTTTTAGGCAGCTGGGAACAGCCTATGTTTCTGCCACCACAGGTGCTGTCGCTACAGCCTTAGGACTTAATTTACTAGCAAAGGTATTGCTGGTATTCTTTTTCTATTCCTACGAAACTGTGATGTCCTGTGAGAAGCTCACAGCTCATTTCTCCTCTGGTGTATCTGTGTCATGCACAGCTCCCACTGTGGAGTTGTTATGGCTGCTCTTTTCTTTAAATCCCACCTTTATTTTTTCCCCATGGAGATGGGTTTATGCATATCTGTCAAACAGCCCATGTTTGGTTCATGCAGACTCTATCTAATGAGATGCCTTTTTTCAGTTTCTTTTTCACCTTTCAAGGCATCTAATAGCACTTGGAAAATTAATTGGAGTTTTAATTACACTTCCTGTGATGCTACTAAATTCAGAATCATTTTGCCACTCTCCTGCCACTGCTCACTCCTGAGAGAAGCATTTATGACTTATTTCTTGTTTGAAGCTTGTTCTACCTCTGCCCTACCAGTGAGTTTTCACTGATTTTTAATGTAAAGGAAATAAGTCTGGTCTGTCATTAGCAGCTGAAGCATTTCAAGAAATACAATGGTTATGTACATTTTTATTTTCCTTTTTTCTCCCCTCTCCGTGTGTTTTCCAGCGCGTCTCGCCTCTTATAGGGAGGTTTGTTCCTTTTGCTGCTGTTGCTTCTGCCAACTGCATCAATATTCCACTAATGAGACAAAGGTAGGAAAAAGAACAAGTGGAACTCATGCTGGAAGAAAAGATGTTGTTCAGTTGGTAGATCAGCAAGTTACTAAATAAAGCACATTTTGTATCTTTAGCTTGTTTCAGTGCCTTGCAGGAACCTCATGCGTGAGGTTTTGACTGGTTGTTTGTAACAGCTATAAAATAGAACATAATAATTCTCTTCAGATAAATATCCAAGGAGTTCTTCAGTCTTGGATCTCAGAAACCAGTTACTGGTTCCTTCAAAACTCTGATCACGTGGACCTTTGAATAGCAGCTACACTTGGGAAAAACAGTCATTTCAAAAATGGTGCTTGAAATCCCACCTGCAGAACTTAGTCATAGAAGTCAGGCTCTGCAGTTCTGTTTAATCATCAAGGTGACAAAAATATGCAGTTTGTCAGAAACAAACTTTTTTTCTGTGTTATGATTTGACTAGGAATAAGAATAGTAGTAGGGAAAAGCAAATTTAAAGCATCCTATTATAAACACGAGGTTATGGGCAGAAAAGGGAATATTTAAACATTACAATGGAAATTGATCTGTGGTAGTATTTTATCTTTTGTAAAATCTGAAGAGGAGAATAAAGGCAGTCCTGAGGATATTTGCTGTTGTCTGTGCTTCTCCCAGTATGAGTTTAACACCTAACCCTGCATTTGAGCAAAAGATCTAATAGAGAATAATGCAGTTACAGAAACATAGTTTGGTTTGTGCCTCCTTTTATACTTTCAAGTATGTTCTTCATGGTTGAAATGACAGCTCAGACTAGAATGCCAGGGGGGAATTTTCTAAGAGCCTTCTGTTTCAACTCATTGAAAATAATCTTCCTGTGTTCCATGAGCTGTCAGATAGGACAGACTTCACTTCCAGAGCAGTCCAGAAAATTCCACGTTTCTGAATTAATGTGTAAAGGGACCTCTCCCCTCTGTGGAACACAGAAAAAGCATATCTCTTTTTTTCCCCCTTGGAATGCTGTGACCAGACTCAAGCAGCAGATTGCTGTTACAAATATTCAGTTGGTAACTTCTGCATAGTTTTCCTTGATCTTTCTCTGCCTTTTGATTTTTTTTTTTTTTTTTTTTTTTTTTGTGCCAAGGAGTGTTACAGACTCACTTAGAAAATAAAATAAAACACATAATTCTTACAGTTGACAATTTTAAGGGACAAATATAAGGTGACAAAAATGGCGAAAAAATAAGTTCACATCCATCACTGCTTTAATTTTTACCCCTTATTCAACAGGGAACTCCAGTTTGGAATTCCTGTCACGGATGAGGATGGAAAAAGGCTGGGTGATTCATCCAAAGCAGCTCAGCAGGCAATTGCCCAGGTGGTGATATCCAGGATTCTGATGGCTTCTCCTGGCATGGGTAAGGATAAGTCCTGTGCAGTCCTGATTATCAGTCCCTGCTGTGAGGAGATTCAGTTCTGTCCAAGTGATTTTCCTCGGGGTTCAAATCACCTTACAGTTCCCCAGGCAGTGTTTGCCTGTCTGTTAAGAACTTCCCCAGGGAAATGTGGAAACATCCTCAGTGGGTTTCACTGAGCTGCAGCAGGGAAGCTCCTGGGATGCTTCTGCAGAAAAGACACAGAGAGCAAAGGAATGGGAGCAAATTCCACTTGCTTGGAGTTGGTTTAGGTGCTCTGCCAGTGCCAAATGACTGAGCTCAGGTTTAGTTACATGAGAAATTGCAGGTTTTGCTTATTGGGAGAATTCACCTTTGTAAATAGCAATCCAACTGGCAATGTGAAATGAAAACTCAGTGAATGACAATAGGCTGTGAAAATTGTATTATGGTATTAGTTCAGCTAAACAGAAAATTAAAACAAAGTGCCATTCTCTCCAAGGTTAATGCTTTTTTTTATCTTATTTGCAGCCATTCCTCCATTCATAATGAATACCCTGGAAAAGAAAGCCTTTTTAAAGGTTAGTCTTAGATAATCTATCTCTATGGATTTCGTATCCTAAGTTAATATTTTAATGAATTTTAAATACTTCCTGAATCTTCATATTTGCCTCCCAAACACTGTGGGAGGACATCCCTGTAGAACTTGCTTTGCAGCTGTCTCTTTCCTTCTGCCTTTCTTAGAGATAACTTGGTTCCTTTTGTCACAGTGCAAGGTAACATTGAGAAAATAGGAACATCCTCGTTACTTTTATAATTGTTCTTAGAATGCAGATTTCGTCCTGTGAAATAAACCTTCCTTGTACTGAGACTTGGAATACAATTTATTGGGAAAAAAAAAACATTTTAATAATGCTAGTTTTCTCAAGATAGGAATAAGGAGGCTTTGCTTATCTGCTGTAGTAGCTATCTGAGTTTGCAAACAAAAATGATGGTAAAAATCTCTCATGAAAATGATCCTTTAAAATTTACTGGGTGTAAAGTGCAGGGTAGGCACAGAATGGGCATTTTTTATCAAAGATTACTTATTTCCTATATTCTTTTTATGCTCATGTAGTGTGAAGTGAAACCCCTGGTGTTGGTAAATCCATTAGCTACATCAACATTCTGCACTGTGTGTGCATGAGAGGGAAAAGAACTATAATGGAATTAGTTACAGGGTTGTCTAACACAAGGGAAATAATATTCAGGTGAGGAACCCTTTAATTCTTTACCAGTAAGGGGAGTTTCATCCTCACTGTTGATATCACTGATTTAATTACTTGGTAGCTCCAGGCAAGGCCTCTGCTTGTGAGACCCACCCAAGAAGCTTAGGAAAATCTGTCTCCTTCCTGTTAGAAAAAATTAGGAAAAAAACCAGACCCTGCCTTGGAAAAGTTTGTGTGGGGACAAGGAGGACAAGCAGGGGAATATTTTGTTTGGAATGGTTTTGTTTGTCTAAGATAAAGCTTTCTAAAGTGTTTAAATTTTATCTCTGACCGTTTCTGCCCTTCGTGTCTCTTGTGCAGAGTGAAATTACCCAGTTAGACGCCCCATTTGAAAGTGTTTCTGTATTTATAAGGCAGGAACAGATTGCCTGGGGCAGTTGGGGCTGCCCCATCCCTGGAAGTGTCCAAGGCCAGGTTGGAAAGAGTTTGGAGCAACCTGGGATAGTGAAGGGGGTGGAACTGGCTGATCTTAGAAGTCCCTTCCAACCCAAACCATTCTGTGATTGTCTTCCAATCTTAAAACTTCTTTTCCCTAAAGTGCTTTGCTTCCGTCCCACTTGTTAACAGAAAACACTTTTGCTCACAGTGTAAAAACAGGAAACGTGGCATTTGAGTTTCAGGGTAAAACTCAGTGTGTGCTGCTTTTATCTCCTGGAAGGAGTGAGCCTGCAGGGCATCCAAACACACCACAACTTGTGATACTGTGATGTTCTTGAGAATGTATTGCCTGGAAAATTAACCCTTGTTAAAAAAAATATAGGGAAAAAATTATTTTATATGTATTTGACATGTGTGACATGTCACAAAGCCATTGCCTCAGCTGACAAATGCATGACATTTGTGAAGATATTGCAGCAATCCTCAGGGTCTGGAGACAAATACCTGTTGTTTTTGTGTGGTGTAATCAACATAAGGGTGTTGTGAATTTTTCAGATCAGCCAAAATGAGCGATTTCTGCAGTGACTACTCAGTGGTCTCTGGTACCATCCTGTCCTCTCCCTCAGCCTCAGAGACTGAATCCAGGTGAAACACTGCTCTGCAGGTAGCCAGTGGTAACACCTGGTAGAGATTAGTATTAAACCCATTAAGGAATGAGCTGCATTTTTAACAAGCAGCTTCTGCATGTCCTCATGGAGTTTGAGAAGCACCATCCCATGCCAGCACTCCACCACCATCCCCACACTGCTTTATTAACTCACTACCCTTGGCCTCTGCTTCTCCACCACTCTTGGAAATAATTCCTGACTGCTTGCCAAAGCCTCTTAAGCAACACACAAGGCCAAAAAATAGGCAAATGGTTGTGAAATGATAAAAGAAATTAGAAAGCTGGTCTGCAGTAAGACAGAGAGAAGGAAATGCTCCTGGGATGTTGGTCTCAGAGCAGCCTGTCATCCTCTGATATTTGGGATAAGATGTAGGTCATGTAGCCCAGCTCATCCCCCACGTTCCCACAGGGTTTTGCACCAAGACATTGGTGTGAATTAACAACATTCCCAGAAGTTATTGCTGGATGATGCCTCAAGAATGTTCTTGGAACACAAGCACGTATTTACTGCTTCAAAAAGAAGTTGCCTTGAAGTATTTTTATCTGTAGAAGTTGGGGTTTTTTTGCCATTGGTTTCAGCAGCAGCTTTGGGACCTGTTTATGTAATTATGCAGCATAGCAGTAATTGATTAGGCTGCATAATGTCTATTTTCATTATCCCCACGGCCATACTCCTGACCAGCTCTGTGCAGAACCAGGTTATTTTACCTGCTGCAGCAGGAGGATCCATAAAGAGCCTTGCCCTGAGGCACAGGGTTATAGATTTTATTTACAGGTAACTTTTCTCCTAAAGAAATACATTGGTTTTTTTCCATATAAACTCATGAAAATTCCAATCAACACTAAAGTTTTAGTTTCTATTACTGTTCTTACACAGCTTCAGCTACAGTTTCTCTTCTGTTCTGCAAATTATATTAACATCCAAGTTGATTCTAGAAATTTCCTCCTACATCCTTGAAACAAGCTCCTTGGGATCTTTTAATCTGCAGCTAAAATCTGTATTCAAAATGGTTACAAAACCAGAAGAGAGAGCATTTTCCTTCAAGCATTGTTCTTGAATGTCTTATGCCCTGAAGTCCTCCACATATTCCTAATTTCACTGTCAATTCATTTATTTATTTTTTTAAAAACAGACATAGCTGGCCTGGGAAAGCTGGCAGATTTTTATATCCAACAAAGAAAGGAGGCAGTTAGAGAAAAGCTGATTCTCCTTATGGCTTTTGTTTGCTTAATTATCATTTCTCCATTTTCTCTGTTTGCACTAACCACTAAAATGTCATAAAGACATCTGGAAATTAAATCCTAATTCATTGGGAACTGCCTTCTTCCTGAGTTAAATGATAGTTCTCTAACACAGTGAATTCTTCTGCTCTTTCTCTTGTAGTTTCTCCATTTTCTCTCTTTGTGGGGGTGTGCAGCCTGCATTTGAATTTTATTGTTTGGCGTTGTTCCCTGGGCAACTCCAGTTCTTAATTCTGACCTCCCAGTGTTACTTTTCCCTCACCATCTTTCTGTATTAGTGCAGCCTGGTAACATTCTTGAAAAATAAAGGCTGGAATTCAGATTAAATTGGCACAAAATGTTCCAGCACATAAACTCCATGTTCTTTATGGAATCTGTATTAGACACCTCTCTCAGATCAATGACCAACTCTGACAAAGGCATAAACGATTTATTCCTCTCAGGGCACCTTCCAACAGCCTTTTCAGTTATAAAATGGTATTTGGGGATTTTCTGTTACATCCCTTGGGTCCCACATTCCCCTGCAATGCACAGCATCCCCCTCCCTCCCTTCTCAGAGACAGTGCAGGGTTTGGCTTGTGTTCACCACCTCTTGGCATGGACTCTCCCAGGGCATAAAATGAAAATTTGGGGTGAGTTTATCTCAGCTGAGGGTCAGATGGAGGTGTTTAGGGAATGCCAGAACAGCAAAGCTCTGCTGCCTTCACACTTCTTGCTGTTGTTGTCTGTTCCCATTTGTTATCTCTTGTTGCAGGTTGTTGCTGAATTGCCCAGTTCTTCCTGCACTCATTTCTGCATTACAGATTGACTCCAGGAAAAAAAAAAATAAAGAAAAGAGAAGCAGTCTTCTACATTGTTTCTTCTCCCTCAGGTTCTGGAGAAATTTTGCACCAGACTCGTTTTCCCTGCCTCAGACACTGCTGTGACCTCCCTCAGCCCTGAGCTTTGTCCTTCTGAGCTTTCTACATTTCCTTTGCCCATTTCTACTCTCAAACAGTGCCCAGCTTTTGTTCACCATTTTCCCCTCTAACTTCTATATCCTGAGAAATTCTTCTTGCAGAAACAAACACCATCTTCACTGAAAACCTCCTCAACTGTATTAAGTGATTTTTACCTCATGAGCTATTTTGTTTTAAAATTCCCTTTGTGTCCTCATGGCAGCTGTGTCTGTCCTGCTCTTAGTGGAGCAAGAGGCAGCAGTGTCCACTGAACAGCTCTGGGTTTACTTCATTAGTAATGAATTTCAACTAAAATTCTACTCATGAGAGTGGATTCATAAATAATTTTAAAAGCCTGCAAAAAAAAAAAATTCTTGGCATATATTCAAGTTCTGCAAAAGTTACAGAATTAATGAGGCATGTGGGTTATGTGTTGCTTTTTCAGCTTGGTTTTCCCAGTCCTCAAACCCTTCTTTCCTTCAATAAAGGGTGAACTCTTGCAGAACTGGAGTGTTGCTACAGGGACAAGTTCCTGCACATCAGGGGAAGTCATATGACAGGAGAAAGGGCTAAGAGAGGCAGATTTACATCTCCTTTATTTATGGCTGGTGGCTCTAGCTGCAGGTTAAAACCATTTGATGCCACCAAAGGGAAGGAACTGTAACCAGACTCAGCTCTTCCTTGGAATGCCTGGGCAAAATTCCCCGTGCCCTGCAGAGGTGTGGCAGCACCACCTGGAAACTTCCAAATCTCAGCTCTGTTGCTACTGTGGGCTTGTGGGACTCAAAGCAAAGGTCCAGGAGCAGGTCCTGAGTCAAACAGGCACTCACTCATTGGAGCTTCTGACACTTACTCAGGATCACTGTGTACACTGATTCCCCTGGGAATTTCCTTGCTGCTCTCCAAAGGGATTTGGCTTTCAAAGTGGAGCTCAGCATGAAGCCTCGCTGGTCAGGGTTTTGCCTTCACATCTCAGTCTTTTAGGTGCAATCTGTGTCTTAAAAGAATTCCAGGAAGGTGGGAAGCAGAAAGAAAATATTTCACATTCATTGTGTGTTGTTTTATTTTCAACAGAAATTTCCTTGGATGAGCGCTCCCATTCAGGTTGGATTAGTTGGAATCTGGTAAGTGGTTTCTTTGGGTTGGGTCTGCTGTCTTAAGAGATTGTTGTAGGGGTTTTGAGAATGCAGCAATATTTGCCTTTTTTTTAAGGAAAAAAGGTTGGGAGTTATTGAGGGCACAGCAGTTATTTCCATCTCTGTAACTGATAAAATATCATGTTAAAAACTAAAGAGCCGTTAGCAGGGAAGAAGCTGCCAAGAAAAGCAGGGGGAGGGAGAAAGGGAGTGGCAAAAAAAGGAATGTGGCAGCTTGATTAGAAAAGATGCTTTGGCTGCTACCTCTAAAGAGTCAGTGGAATCTCATCCTGGAGGTTGATAATTCTGGAAACATTTGGTTAATAGAGTTTAATTTGCTGTGTCCTGGCATTTTCTGTTGTCATGCACACAAAGGTAAAACATTGTAAGGACATCAAATGGTAAATTTAGGCAAATTTGGGAGTGTTGTATTGAAACATTTAGTGCTATTTGTAGGTAAATGATTTCATAAGGCACAATGCAGTGAGAAATAAAAGTTGCATAGCACTTTGTGGAACTTTACCTCACTATGTACAGAAAACAAGAAAGCTTTTTACCTAAATCATGCATAAGGTTTTTGAATTCTGATTTAGCACCCTAAATATTGTAAACCTGGTTTTGTCTCCTCTAGTCTCGTGTTTGCAACTCCCCTGTGTTGTGCACTGTTTCCTCAGAAAAGGTGGGTACTGCTGTGAATTATTCTCACTTCAGTGTTATTCCAGATCCAGCCATGGTGCTGCACACAGACACAAACACAGAGTCACTGCCTGCTCAAGCAGAGTTTTAATTCCCATATAACAAAGGTGATAAACAAGAGAATATACAGAAAAGTAATAACTGTGTTATTCATCAGTAATATATAATAGTTGTTTACAAACCCCAGCAGCTCAAGATGAGTTCTATACAATATATTCATGTCCAGTAAGGTTATGGATGCACTAAATACAGTCAGAGCCCATTTTATTTTCAGCTGGAAACTCTTCTATTTATACAGAACAGCACTGGAATATCTGTGCTCATTTGTTATTTGATTAATATTTTTCCAGACCTTTTCATCAATACAGAAGTAGCTCAGTACTGAAAGCAGTCTTAGAAACAATATTCATTATAGCTGAAATCCTTATGAAATCTGAATGAGTTACTTAACAAAAACCTTAGCTCAATTTGGTATGTAGTATGGACAGGACCTTAAATTCAGCTGTCCCTCTCATTTTAATAGTGGTTGTCTAAACTCCACAAGCTGCCAGCTGTACCTTAAAGAACCCAAGCTTGAGCTGAGTCCATTAAAATGCTGCACAACTGAGGCAGCTTTTGACTTCCAGAAAACAATAGCCAATTCTCAGTGTTGTTTGAGTACAACAGAGCTGACACCATCTGTCTCCCTGCTTGGCCTAGGACAGAGAACTGTGGTAAACAAGTGTCACTAGGCTACCTGGAGATGACTTGACAAACCAACCCAGCACACATGCTACAGTTCTTGATTTTAGCCAGGGCTCTCCACTTCAGAGGAAGATTAGACCTTGAACTGTGTTCAGGAAATTGCAGCTGTTCAAATGACCTGGTAGCTTAATTTGCTTTACTGTGAACCAGCTTTCATAAAAACAAACCTTGTATTCAACTGAATAAAATCACATAGTAAGTTAAATAGGCAAATACATTCTATTTAATAAAAACCCTTTTAGGAAGGTAAGTTTCTATTGCCAGCCACAACCTGAGCAATGAAGTGGATCCTCACCCTCATGGTAATAGGAACAGCCATTTCCTGACTCCATAGACTATCCCACTGCCCTTGGAGCAGGGATCCATGTGCCCTGGTCTGTGAGCCTGCTTCCTGGATAAGATATTTTAAAGGATCTGAAAACTCTTTTGACAATGTAGGAAGTTTAGCAGATGCATTGTCCATCTTATTTTCCCTTCTGGTGCTTGTTTTGTGTAACCCCTTCACTGTTTCTTTTGCTCATCAGTTCGATGTCGGTGTCGCGCTTGGAGCCGGATTTGCAAGCCAAGATCCGAGCCAACAGCCCTGGCCTAGAACGTGTATACTTCAATAAAGGATTATAATTCAAGGAAGGCAAAGTATCTTTCAAGGAGAAACTTAAGAACTTATTTTTTTGAATTGTGTGCCAACACAGACAAGAACACACCTTTATCTTGTCCTTTTGTTAAACAAGTTTGATCATCTGCATTATTTTACAGTTAAAGACTTTCCTCAGTATAGTGTTTAAATTACATAAGGTCACTTTGTCCACTTTGGTATTGTTTGAAAGTTTAAACATACATATCCAGAGATGTTTACATAAGTCTCAAGCAGCTACAATAAGAATAAAGAAGCGCACAATGAAAACCAGATGCTATTATATTGGATTTGCCACCTGTTCCAGTAATAGCGGGGCAGGGACCTCCTTTTGAAAAGTCATAGAGCAACCGAACGAAGTTGCCAGCCTCTGGGAGCCGCAGGACGGCTGGCTGAACGTGTCAGGATGTTGTGCAGGAAGGGCTTTTTGCCAGGAGGCTGATTGGGCTGCAGGTTTTCCCTGTTGGCACAGAAGCGTTTCTTGAGGGCGGACGTTGGCGGCGCCTGCAGCCTGTGCACCGTGTGGTACTGCTCAGCAATGCAGGCCGCCTTCTTGCGCAGGTCCAGCTTCACCAGCATCATGTTGTTCTGCAGCTCTGCCAGGGTCTGGTCCTGAGGAAGGCAAGGCAAGATACATTTAAATAAAAAAATATAAAAATATCGAATCATAGAAAGAAAAGCCCATACCTAGTTGGAACAGACATTAAAGATCCTCTTGTTCTCTGTTGTGGACAGGAACAGCTTTTACTAGAACAGATTGCTCCAAGCCCCATCCAACTTGGCCTTAAAACACTTCCAGGGATGGAGCAGCCACAACTTCTCTAGGAAATGTGTTTTCAGTGCTTCAGCATCCTCACAGTAAAGATTTTTTTCCTAATATCTAATCTAAACCTCAGTGTGAAGCTATTCCCCCTTGTCTTGTCATTCTCTGCTCTTACAAAAAGTCCCTCTCAGGCTTTCTTGTAGGCTCCCATCAGGTACAATGAGAAGTTGTCTTGACTCCCTGGTTACTGTGAACTGAGGATGATAAACTGCCTTTAGCCAGAATTCACTAACTCTTCTGCTAAATAAGACCATGCATAAAAGCTTCTACTGTCAACAGTGTAGCAGCTCAGTAACACATAGGAACAGTAAGGGTGGGACAAAGCTGACTCCATCCTGCTGCAAATATGCTGCCATAGCAACTGTGATGGAGTGGATAAGGAAATGAGAACTCTCAATTCTACTAAGTGCAGGCTGCCAGTTAACTGAATAGGAACAATTTGTGTCTCCTGTGGAGAGGTAAATACACAACTTAGCCATTGAAAAAAAATCAGCCATAGAGCTCCCTTCACAAAATATGTACTAGCAAATCAGTCATTTTTATTTGCAGCAGCAAGAACGTTGGTTGCTCTGATTATGGCAAACCACACAGACTGGACCCCTCTCCTCCCCCATGCAACCCACACCAAAGCAGACACATCACCTGTCTGGCCAGGATGTCATCACACATGCCCAGGGCTTCTCGCAGCTTCCCTGCCCCTGTGCTGTGGCAGCACGCTCGCTCTGCAGACTGGAGAGACTCCCCAATCTTTTGTAGCTCTGAACGCAGCAATCTGACGTTCTAGAAGAGAGGGGTTTTGGCTGGTTTTGGCACTGCTCTGCAAACAAAGCCACTCCAAGGTAATTTAGACATGCAGCACTGAGGGAGGGTCCCATCTGAATGACTACAAATACCACAACCTTCAACAACTCTTGTAAGTTCAACAAACCCATTTCATTTGTTTAAAAACCTGGAAACAGCAGCCCCAAACTCTAAGTTGGCAACCATTTTGCCCTGCGAATGTTCTTTTTTGTAACACAGAATTGGAGTTACCTTCTGTCCATCCTCCAGCTTCCTGTCCACATCCATAGTAAGGGGTTTGGCAGAGGGAGGTGGCTCCACTAATTTCTGGTACTTGTGCAACTCTAGGAACAGACAAAAAGTAGTGAGCAACAGGACATTGATCAGCTTTCAGTATTCCTGAAATTCAGGACTTCCCTTGAGACAAGCTGCTACAGGCAAGCTGGAAAGAGCTTTTGAGTTTGTGCAGAAAGGCACAAACATTCCAGGCTTCTCCCATTCACTTAGACAAAGGGGCTTAAGAATTTGAATGGAAAGATTATCCTGTCCTAAAGTCCATTTTCCTGTGAAAATTAAGTGAAACTGTCCATCCAGCACATTATTCCTGCCACCTACAAGTCAAATAATGTTTTGAGGGTGTCTAAATCCAATGTACCCTGAAGGAGGGTGTCTAAATCCAATGTACCCTGAAGGAGGTCTCTCTAACCCTGCTCAGGGATCTCTCAGCAGGGCTCTGAACCGGTGCAGCATTGCTGCTGTACCTGCACTTGTGGAATTCAACTCCTTTTGACACTGCTCCAGCCTGGCTTTGGTGTCTGCCAGCTCCTGCTGCAGAGCAGACGAGGTGGCCACTCGCTTGGATCGACGTACACTCTGCTCTGAGTCCTTTTGCTTGGCATCCAGGCTCTCCAGTTTTTGTTTGGTCTCCTTCAGAGCAGCTTTGAGCTCCAAAATCTCCTCGTCACGCTCCTGAGAAAGGAAGTTTGTTCAAAGAGTCAACAAGATTTTTGTAGCATAACTTGTCTGAAACATTCTGTGTCTTTATTCCTGGAGAATTTCTCAATCCTACACTTCACACATTGAACCCAGTCTTTAAGGTTACTTTTAAGTGAGTACAGCAAACCCACTTCCTGGGAGCCTAAACCACTTTTTTAAAGGCTCTAAAGAAGAGGGATTGTTTTGGGAGTTGGCATCTTCAGAGTCCCAGAGGTCACTCAAATGTTGTAGGCATGAAAATATGGACAGGTCCATCCCAATCATCACAACTGAGAGCAAGAAGAGAAATTCACACAATTTGTGTGAATCTGAATAGCTCAAATCAAGCCACTAGTGGAAAGAGTAAGGGGGGAGAGAATCATGTTGAACAAATGGACAAGTCAGGATGGTTGTACATTAGCTTCCAGATTGACTGTTCAAAATTAGGAAGCCTGGTGGGCTACATAAAGTAGGAGGCAAGAAGCAAAAATTGTGGATCTAGAGATGAAATAATATCACCAAAAATACCTCAGAGAGCAAAATCTCTCTTTTCATTTTGCATAAAGATCTTCCTGGACTCAAGTACCCAGAGTCCCCTCCCAACCCACTGCTGCTTTCCTGATGTCATTGCATTGCCTTGAACAAACCTGCATCTCCTCCTGGTAGTGGTCAGTCAGTAACTCCTTCAGGATGGCCATTTTACCCTCATACAGTTCCTCCAGCTGCTCTCTCTGAGCATCCACGTGCTGGCTACAAAGAGAACAACCAATTCCATGTCAGGATCTGGCAGTTCTGGGTGCTGCAGCTCATCCTGAGCAGAGGGAAGGAGACCAGCACAGGCTGTACCTCCACCACTGCTCCTTCTGTTGCATGTGCTCCAGCATCTCGTTGCAGATCTCCTCACGCAGGCGCATCTCGAGCTGCAGCTTCTTCTGCCGCTCCTGCACCAGCAGCTCCCGTGCAGCCTCGACCGCACACAGCAGGTCCTGCAAGAGGGACACAGCTCTGCTGCCCACACTGCACAACAGAGCTAAGGCCTGGAGTAAACTACGTGATGCCATGTCTGCAGGATGCAGTGATCCAGATTTAAGGGTTTAGTCACTTGGAAAGAAAAGTTGCCAGGGTTTGCTACCGTGACACATGACAGCTTGAGTCTCTGTGGGGAGATTACTTCATCATGAGCTTTCAGCTATCCCCACTGTCTGCTTTGTCTAGGAAGTTTGAATATTTTTTTCCCCATTTAGATTCCTGTTCTGTATGTTTTCTAGATTTCCCTTGCAGAGAAGGAACTACAGGTCTGCACCTGCACTATTAGTGCCACTATTCCACAGATGACAAAGTGCTTTGAAATTCAGCATGTGTGTCAGATTTAGACCAACTGCAGAACGTTTTTGTCAAGGATTCCAAATTTCCTGGGTCCTATATCCTTCTGAGGTTCTGTGTCATCTCTCTTGGCTCTCTCTGAGCTCCAATCCCAGCTCCCCAAGCCAAAGCTAACAGTCATGTTTCTTGACCTTGCATCCACATAAAGGCTGTAAAACAAATCACAACCCACCTTCTTCTCATACATAGAGACATCTGCCTCATCCTCAGTGTCTTCTTCTGATTCCACATCTTCCTCTGGCTCTGCCTCTGGACCCTGGCTGATTCGCCTGTTGTGTTCTTTGATGATGGATTTTAAGGATGGAAGTCCCACCTTTGTGGGAGGTGCCTGAACAAGCTGAAGGGGAAAAGACCACCATTATCAATCTGCAAAGCCTAGAAGATGTGTAGTCTTTAAACACAGCCAGCTCCTCTCTGCAACCTGTCAGCCATTTCAGTTTAGCAGAATCTGGAAATACTCTGGAGGTGATAACCAGTGGGGAAGCATAAGGACGATGTACAAGCATGCCCCCTCTCCTTGTGGTGGGAAGGGGCCAAGTCCCACAGAAGCAGGAGAAACCCAAGCTACCCTGACCATGCCATGATCCTGGTGTGTGTCACTCACCTGGCTGGCAATGGCTGAGAACTTGGCTACGTACAGAGTCTCATCATAGGTGGAAGCACACTGGTTGATGTTGACAATCATGCAGGAGCGCCCGCGCCCGGTGAAGAAGCCCTGGAACACACGGGTCAGTTTGCTGTCCCGGAACGGAACCACTGCCTGCTTTGTCCTGTGGGAGAGACAGCAGTGAGCTGGGAAAGCAAAAAAAAACCCCCCACCCTCCCTCTGGAGGTGTGGATGCTCACCTGGCCTGCTGGTTCTGGCGGAGGGCGGCGATGCAGCGGCCCAGGGTGTGCAGGGAGGTGTTGATGTTGTTGGCTTCCTTCAGTCGCTCCCCGCTTTTCTGGTCCTTGCAGCGCTCGGAGCCCGCCAGGTCACACAGGGATAGCCTGAGGGATACACAGTGATATTCACATCACTTACAGGGTTTGTCCTGCCATAGCAGGTTTACACTTCAGACACCCTGCAGTCACCTTCCCAGCTTCCCCATAGGGGCACAGACAATTTTTTTGGAGTGCCTTGGCTGTTGATGGATAGAAGGGCCTGCCTTAAGTGTAGGTGTTACACAAAGTAACAGCAAACTGAGCTCTGAAGTGTCAACTTCAAGATCCTTTCCCAGTCCTCAGAACAGCCACTTTCCAGATAAATACATCCCAGGAACAGGCACCAGCGGCACTCAAATCAGCCCTGCTGCAATGGTGAGGATGCTCATATTTACCTTCACTCAAAAAGCCTGAGAACTACCTCAAGTTGTACCTTGCAGTACTCCTCAAACTCCTGTTGGTTCCAAGGCTTAACATTTATTCCTTCCAAGTACTTTCAACAACACCATCATCAAGATACTTCCCATACCCCAGGCCCTCAACCGAAGAGCCAAGAAAATTGAGATTACGCCCAAGTCCTAAAAAACATGAAACTTACTCGCTGATTTTGGGAACAACTTCACTGCTACCTCTTTGCAAGTGCAGAATCCGAATGGAGAACACACTGTGACTGTAAAGAAACATGCAAATATTAAAAAAAAAAAAAAAAGAAGATGCAAACTTTAAAAGCCCCTCAGAATTGTATTTCTGCCTAAACAATCCCTCTCCCTACAGACCTGCGACTGGAGTTCTGGTTCATGTGGGTGCTCGCAAAACTCTGGTTTTTCCGACCCAGTTTCAGGAGCTTCCAGGCCTCATCAGCATCCCGGACATTGATCCAGTTCAGATCTGGAAAGCAAGCATGCATTGGGCACAGCAGTTGGGAGACTGGCAGAAAACTTATCTCAGCCCCAACTTCACCATTGCATGTGCCTGACATCAACAAATTCGACAATCCTGTAATCCTGACATCAGAGTCTCTGTGGGGCTCTCCAGCACATCACTGCTCAGCCACCCACCCACTCAGTCCTAAAGCCTTCCTAGCAGGCCACCAAACCTCTCGTGCAGGCAAACCTACCTTTCACATAGGGGTTGCCAGTCTGGTCCTCGCAGAGCCGCAGCGTTTGCCGCTTGCGGTTCTGCCCAGGTAGAGTTGGTTCTAACAAGTCATAGATTAGCTCATTGTAGATCTCATAGAAAGAGACCCAGATGGAGAACTGCACATCTCCTGTGCTGGGGAGTGAAATGCGATCCAAGTCAGCCCAGCAAGGGCCCAGTTCTGGGGAAAAAAGAGAAAAAAAGGAAGGAAAACAAATCATGACTGCAGCTTTTCATGGGTCCAACCAGAATGGTTTAGCTCTAGAACAAGATACTTCCTTCAGCAAGCAAAACCACCCCAGACACAAATCCTTTTATTTCCTCCCATTCATATCCATTCTAATGCCTGTCCCCAGTGAGACAGTCCAAAGTTTCCTTTAACAGTATCACCTGCTCTGTGTAAGGACTTTTATATACTCAATTTTGATTCCATAATTACAAGGTATTTCAGACATGAACTCTTTCCAGCATAACTGAAGTTTTAGTCCTTGTTATCTCAATCACTCCATGTTTCTGGATACCTGGGCTGGGTTTGATAGTCAGAGCACAAGTGCTCAGTGCAGCCTGTCACTTTGGCATCCTGCTTCCCAGCAATCCCCATCTCACAGCAATCAGCTGCTCAATAACCACATTCCTTGAATGAAGTGAGTGAATGTCAAGCAATTTTTCATTTCACAAGGCTTGGTTATTTTTGAGTGGTGAATTCTTCTAATATTGACAAAATATATGCACAGAGTTCTTCTGATGTGGCATCTTTCAAAGGGAAAATCTGAGGCTACAGCACCTTTTCTCCCTTACCCACAACACAGCATCCAAACAACCATCACCCTTTTCTTCCCCCATCTCCAGCAAAAAGAAACAGGCAGTACACAGCAGGCTTCCAGAAATACCTTCTGTCTGGCTGAGGTCTGAACGGTTGGTGAGCTGGCTGGATGAAGACAGACCAGCAACTCCACTGTCAAAACTGCCACTGGTGGTGGCCTGGAGCTGAGATTCAGCACTGTGGCTCCTCTTCAGTGGCGTCAGCAGCTCCTCCTTGAAGGAGACAAGGAACAGGAGCATGCAGGTAGCGTGACACCACCCCTTTCCTCTTGCTGTTGAACCCCAGAGGCCCCTCTTACCTCCCAGAGACCCCTCTGCAGCATCATCTGCTTCTTGGTCTCCTCCTGGCGCACCTGCCTGCTGTCCAGCCAGGTCACCTCGTTGGAGAGGGCAGGTTTCAGGTCCATGGCCTGGTACAGCCGGTCCCCCACGCTGTTGAAGATGGTTGCCAAGGAGCGAGGCAGAATCCCCCCATCTTGGGCAGTACCTGCAACAAGAACAGCAGCAAAGCTGAGGATTCAGAGGCAGAAGACAGAAAACAATTCCTTCAACAGGCCCCACAACACCTGGTGCTTTCCTTACCCTGAATGGTGTGAGTCTTCCCTGAATTGGTGATGCCATAGGTGTAAACCAGACAGTTCTGCCCACTCAGCACGTCCTTTACCACCTGCTTCATTGTCTCATCAAAGAACAATTTCTGCCCCACCTCTGGTCCAAAAATCTGCAAACAAGACACAGGAAAAATGGCTTCATGTAGATCTTTCCCAGCCTTTGCTGATGGTTGCTCAAGTGATATTACATGGTCCTTTGTTCCCTGCACTAGCCTTGAGCAAGAGACCCACCAGCAATTCCAGCTGAGCTCCCTACAAAAATAAGCTGCTCATTTGTTTAATCCAATAACATCTCATATCACTGCAGCCCCTAGTCTGTTTACAGCCTCATGAACAGGAGTTTGCCATTTGCTGCCAAAAAAGAGTTGTCAGAAACAGCTTAGAAAGAAAAAAATTAATAAAACAGCTACTAAAACCTGAAGTAGAAAGGATTGTACAAGACTGAGGAGTTCAGGCAGTGCCCTGGGGTCAGTGGATGTGAATAAGGCTGCTTTTCAAGCTGCAGGGCTGGTTTAAGCTCAAATCACTTCCAGATGGGTTGTTTGTCCCAGCTACCTACCCGGGTGAAGGAGAATCTGTGCACTGCTTGTCCCACCCCTCGCTCCGTGCTCCGCATGGTGAAGGAATTCTTTGGAGCTTTTAGAATAAGGGTTTCTGAGTTCTCAATACAGACACAGTCCTAAAGAACACATAAAATCCATCATTGCAGTGGCTTACAGGAGGATAGATGGCATCTCCCAGCAGGCACACAGCCAGCTCAGACTCTCCTTCATTCAGTGTCTCACCTGGTCTTCCCCCTTTTCTACTTCTGTAGATTTCAGAGGTCGAACTCTGAGGTAAACCTTTAATTTTCCATTATTGTCTTCAGCTACAGCCTGCAAGAATCAGCACAAGTTAAATATGGCAGCCAGAGAGGCAGCACACAACCCCCCATGGGAACACTTAACAGGAACCACAATATGAAACACACGTGTTGGCTATGCTGCTAGTGCTGAGGAATTTCTCTGGTCCCAAAATCACCAACACTGCCAGAAGCTTTCTTAGGCATTTCCAAGCACACCAGCATTTTTGTTGTTTGTTTATCTAATGGATCAGACCAACAAGCCAAAGCCCTAACACCAAAACCAAGCATCACCCCAAGAGGCACTCACTGCCCACCGCTCTCCCAGGAACTGCTCCCCCCAAATGCAGCATTTTGTTGCTGCCTCTTCTGAATAGTCTCTGTTATTTCTGCATCACACCACCTTTTTTACAGACAACAGCAGCCACGAGTGAAAACGCTGCTCTGTTTGTGACAGAAGAGCTCCAACCTGACCTGAGAGCCCTCCAGGTTTGGGGAGATGGCAGAGAACTCCGGCAGCAGGTCCTTGCGCAGGTCAGCCCCAAAGCCCGCTGCTGTGGACTCGAGCACGGGGGAGGCTGCAGCCTCATCGTCAGAAAACAGCCCTGGGGAGGCAAGTGCTTGTGCCATGGTGCCTCACACGGCTCCTGGGGAAAAAGGGGCACAGGACAGGGTGATGTTACAGCAACCCCCTGCACATCCATCCGTCCCCACAAACACGGATCCCCGCGTGGAACCCGCCCTACACACGGGACGCTGCTTGCAAATGCGCACACATACACACCCCCTGCACACCGGGAAACCTCACAGCCCGTGCACACACAAACACAGCCCAGGACTCCAAACCCACCTCCGGGACGTACGGACACCATACAGGTGACATGCACACAGACACCCCTTTAACACGCGGTACCAAACAGACCTAACGCGTACACCAACCACCACACAGGACACCCCCAAGTCCAGACGCAGCTCGTCACCGCTCCCCNCGGGTTCGAGTCCCGGGTTCGAGTCCCGGGTTCGAGTCCCGGTGTGGCCGGGCGCTGCCCCCGCACACTCCTGCCCTGTCCCGCAGAGCACAAGCTGCTGAGCGCCGGCCCCACCGAGCCCTGGTCCATCCGCGAGAAGCTCTGCCTGGCCTCCTCCGTCATGCGCAGCGGCGACCAGAACTGGTACGGGAGCGGGGACGGCGGGCGGCGTGTGCTCAGCACCGGGACACGGCACGGGGATGTCACCCCGCTGCCTCTGTTCACAACAAAAACGGGGTGTAAGAGGTGTTGAAGGTGTACCTGGGCAGGCATTTTGTTGCCTTCATAACCACTGTGTAAAAGTAGAGGTGTGTGCATCAAAATAAAGAGTGATGAGAGCTGGAGAGGGAATTTGGACAAGGACGTGGAGTGTCAGGACAAGGGGGAATGGCTTCAGACTCAGAGACGGAGGGTGAGGTTGGAGATGAGGAAAAAGTTCTTTACTGTGAGGCTGGTGAGGCACTGGAGAGGGTTCTCCAGAGAAGTTGTGACTCCCCATCCCTGANCACACACACACACACATTCACACACACACACAGAGCCCAGCACCACGCGGGTCCGGCCGCACGCACAGGGACCCACGGACACCGCCGGCCGCCCCTCTCGCCGCTCCGGCCCCGCTGCCCCTCACACCGCCCCTCGCTCGGCGTTTCAAACCTCGCCGCCCGCCCGCTCCGCCAATGGGAGCACGGCATGAGCGTCCCTCGACCAATCAGCGCCCGCTCTTGGGACGGAGGGGGCGGGGCCCCGGCAACCGGCCGCCCGCGCGCGCGCNAACGGGGTGTAAGAGGTGTTGAAGGTGTACCTGGGCAGGCATTTTGTTGCCTTCATAACCACTGTGTAAAAGTAGAGGTGTGTGCATCAAAATAAAGAGTGATGAGAGCTGGAGAGGGAATTTGGACAAGGACGTGGAGTGTCAGGACAAGGGGGAATGGCTTCAGACTCAGAGACGGAGGGTGAGGTTGGAGATGAGGATAAAGTTCTTTACTGTGAGGCTGGTGAGGCACTGGAGAGGGTTCTCCAGAGAAGTTGTGACTCCCCATCCCTGAAAGTGTCCATGGGCAGGTTGGACAGGGCTTGGAGCAGCCTGGGATAGTGGAAGATGTCCCTGCCTATGGCAGGGGGTTGGAACAAGATGATCTTTAAGGTCCTTCCCAACCCTTTCTGTGGTTCTGTGTTCATAATTAGATGAGGTGAGTTGTGGACAACAGAGATATTTGGTAACAGATTCCTGTGCACTGAACCTATAGCTGTGTTTTGCTGTATTTTTCTCCTCACTGAAGTAAGGGTTTTGTGAAAATGTGATCATGTAACCAGATGCAAGAAACTTGCTTTTCAAAGCAAAGGAGTGAAATTGCTGTTTATTAGAAGCAGGTAAATATTTTTGGGACTTGTAAAACTCCTTGGTGAGTTTATCATGTTTAGCAGGGTTATTCAATGACGTAAAGAGAGGTTTTAATCTTTTCTCTGCATGTTGGTTGGGGGAGAAGGTAAGTTGATGGTGACTTGCCATTTCTCTCCCACAGGGTTTCAGTCAGCAGAGCCATCAAACCTTTTGCAGAGCCAGGACGCCCACCTGACTGGTTTTCCCAAAAGGTAAGACACTGATACTTGAATCTTGGACACCAAATCTCTGCACAGTCGGAAATGCCATATTGAGGATGAATTTAGGATTAATTGTTCCATGCTTTATCCAGTGCACAGTTACTAAGTAAGGCTAACTAAAGAGATCCTTTACCAGGCACGTGATTAAGCTGTGAAATTCCTTGCCTTGGGAATTTGTGGATGTCCATGTATTTTGGTGTGCCCTGCTGTTTGGGCAAGCAAACTGTCCTCTGACTTCCTTTGTTTCTTCTCAGCACTGTGCATCTCAGTACTCAGAGCTCTTGGAGACCACGGAGACCCCGAAGTGAGTACAAAGTCTGACCCCAGCACAGCCTGCAGCAGCTGAGGCGGACTCGTGGGTTCTTAGAGCAGAGTCTTGTCACTGTTTGTCCCCCAACCAACTCCTCCCAAAAGGAGCATTTCAGAATGAGAGAATTCAGATGGAATAGCTGTTGTGGGACGGTGGGATCAGGGTTTGTCAGATGGGAGAGATAATATTTATTTGGCTGGAATAGAACACTGCATGTTAGCCTTACTGATCAGAAGCTTTACACATAAATTTATCATTCAGAATAGGGGTAGAAAAGAGAAGGAGTGAGAAGGGAGATGTTTTGTATGTGTCACTGTTTTGCAGTGGTTTCTTACAGTTTTTCTTATCAGTGTTGTCACTACAGCTCTGTGATATGAGTTATTTACTGCTTCTAATTCCAGGCATTTTGTTTGGGGACTTCACACAGTATTAACTTAAAGATGGGATGTTTAAAAGTAATATTTGTGTGTGACTGATTTGTTTGCAAATGATCATCAGCACTAGAGTTGCAAAATTAAAGGGCTTAGTAGAGTTAGTGAAGAAAAAAATAGGTGTTTCTTCTTGGGGAGAAAATAATTTTCTCTTGAAGTGGAAGGATTATTTTCAGGTTGAGAATTTTTGGTGGGCTTGCATCTTTGATCTGTTCCTGAAGACTTTAACACTGGATGAATTAGCAAAAATTTGCTGAAGAGATTGTTCAGACATTGTGCTGTCCAACATAATTTAATGCAATTGGAGGAAGTTGATTTTTTTTTGCATGACCATGTCATGAATGACAGAAAGCAACCAATTATGAAAGAGGAACTGAGATTTCTTGTGGTTTGTGTCTGAGTTTTTCTTTTCTCTTATTCTGTAGAAGAAAACGTGGTGAGAAGGGAGAAGTTGTGGAGACAGTGGAAGATGTTATTGTGCGGAAACTGACTGCAGAGAGGGTTGAGGAATTGAAGAAAATTATTAAAGAGACACAGGAAAAATACAGGTACATGACAGAGGTTTTAAAATGTTGCACACCTGAGAGTCCCGTCCTGAAAAAGTAGTCCAAGTGGGATGGTGATTGGGGTGAAAATGCTGCTTAAGGTGTCCAGTTCAGTGATGAGAAAGTAAAAAGATTTTATGATTACAGGCAACTCAAGAAGGATGCAGAGCTGATCCAGGCCGGACACATGGATAACAGACTGGAGGAGCTGTGCAATGAGATTATGATGTGGGTTATTTCATTATTTCTTCTGAGATTGTCGTTTCCTGACACTCTGTTTGTCCAGTATCTCTTGCTCCACATAGTTTGGGTTAAGAGAAGTGGGGCAGCTGGGCAGATGCTTTGGCCTCTGAGGGGGCGCAGCTTGGGCTGGGGGATAGCAGCTGGTGTGGAACATCCTTTGGAGTTGCTCAGTAAAGAGCTTGGCCATGGCTTGCAGAACCATGTTTGCTGCCTCCATTCTGACAATCATCTGGAAGTGAAATTTCCTGCCCACTGTGTCATTCTCTGACTCTGCTGCTCACCTTGGGGGATTTGAGCCTGAGTGGTTTGATGTTGTCTGGAGATAACAGGGTGGGCATCAGTAAAATGCATTTTGAAGGGGGAATTAAAGGGAACTGAGACACCTTGTGACAGCAGGCTTTTGTTCTTTGTACAGAAAGAAAAAAATGGAAGAGGAGGAGGCAGAAGTCAAGAGGAAGGCTACAGATGCTGCTTATCAGGGTAAGCTGGAAATGAGGTGCCTTCGTTTTCCTCAGACCGATGCATATATTCATAAGAACATTTAGAAAATACTGAAGTCTTGTTAAGACCTGCAGGACGAATTCCTTGACCCTGGAGTTGGAGGGAGAGGCTGTATTCTCTTTCCAGCACTGTCTTTGTAACAGGGTAAAAGGCAGAGGCTTCTGAAAAAGGAATAAAATCTTCAGGAAAGGAGTATCCAAGGAAAAGCAGGATTAATAAGGGGCTGTGTGTTAGAATGTCAGGCTTTCCACACCTTTAGTTTCCCCTAGTACCTGAAGATGAGCGGAAGAAACTTTTATTCTGAATGTTTTATTTTTCCTAACTCTCTGGGCATTTCATTTGGTGGTGGGAAGTGGTGAATACCAAACTGCTAGAGAAACCCACAGCTGGAGTGCATTACCCAAAGTCAGTATTATTTGGGACCTGAGCCTAGTGGGGTGCAAGAAATTCCTATAACATAAATTGCTCTCTTAAAATTCTTCAGGATAAAGTCAAAGGTAACTCTTGGGGACTGTCCACGATGGAGTCACAGAGTCTCACTGTAGTTTCTGTTCTCTTCCAGCTCGCCAGGCCATTAAGAACCCACCTCGAAGGCTCACGGGGGTGATGGTTCGTTCTCCTGCAGGCTCCACCTCCCCGGGCGGGGATTATTCCCTCGGAGATCTGTCCCAGCCCGCTGGGGATGAGGCCAGTCCAGGGGTAAGGATCCTTCTCTGGATAGGAGGGAAAGCCCAGCTTGGGACGTGGGGCTCTGCATCCATCACAGAGAAGGGGCCTGGGGAGAAGCCCTTGCCTTGCTTTGCAGACTTCAGGTGCTGTAGTGTGGTTGGTGACAGTGCTGCTCGAGATCCATGTCCTCTTCCCTGTCTGTGGTGATCCGGTGCCTGGATCAAAGGCCCTGTAGGGGCATCAGTGGGTTGGCCAGGCAGTCTGTGAGTGCCTGGGAAGTGGCTCTGCAGGGCAGGGAAAGGGTGAAAGCACATGCCTGGAGTAGGGGCAGTGAGTGAATGGAGTAGGTGTCTGTGGTGTGCTGGATCAATGCTCTTGGGGGAAGCAGCAAGTGGGGCTGGTCCGTGTGGTGGAGTGTGGCTTTGAACAGTGTGGTTTTTCTCTTCTCAGGTCACGCCAGGGACATTGCCCAGCACCCCAGTTGCCTCCTTCATTGGAATCCCTGACACCCCTCCAGGCTCTGCTCCCCTGGATGCCCCCATGACCCCAGTCACTGATGATTCACCCCAGAAAAAGATGCTAGGACAAAAAGCAACTCCGCCTCCTTCCCCTCTGCTCTCAGAGCTGCTGAAGAAGGGCAGTCTCCTGCCCACAAGCCCCAGGCTGGTATGGAGCTCTCTGCTCATATATGCAAGCACACAAACAATTTGCTCCAGACTTTCCCACTGAAAAAGGGGGATCTAAAAAGAATTTTTAAAAATGTGTAGTTTTGTGAGAGTCCCAGCAGAAGTGATAATCTGAGAGGTATAAATACCCCTGTGAGCTGCAGAGGTGAGCCCCTTTCCCAGCAGGACTGCAGGGCTCGTGCAGCACGTAGGACTGGCTGTCCCCTCAGTCATAAGGAGTTGGAGTTGCAGGGTTGCTAGAGGAAATAGTTCTCCTCAGGGAAGGGAACTTATTAGTCAGCATCATCCCCATCAGCCTCCATGGTGTTCCTGGTGGTTCCTACACTGGGCTCACAATTCTTTACACCTTGTCAGGAAGGTGTGTTTCTGTATTTTTAATGTGTACAAGAGTAGGGAATCCTTGGATGGTGTTTATGACCTGTACAGAAATGCTTCCGTTTTCTCCTAATTGTAGACAGTTACTAGAATCACTGTGATGAGAACCCACTTGTGGTGTTAGTGACTTGGGAAGTCTTAGGAGATGGTGACACTGTTCAGAGCCCAGTCTGAAAACAGCAGCCATCAGCCTGCTTGTGACACAGATTCCCTGGGTTAGTGCTTGTGTGATGGAGTAGGTGTGTTGCTGTTGACTTTTTTCTTCACAGTAGTCAGATTTAGGGTTTTTTCTATTTGTTAGCTCGGGTAAATGTTCCATGGATTTTGTGTTTGCAGGATGTAACATAAAGGGAGGAGGGAAAGGCTGTGGAAGGCCAAGTTTTCTTTGTAGGAACAGGACTGGTTTGTATCTGTTTCAAGGTCCATCATAGGTTCACTGTGTGACCTTGATCAAGTTACTTTCCATCTTGGTACTTCTGCTTCTCTCAGTATTTCTGTGCCATCTCGGTCTAGAGAGACTCTATGTGTAAAGGATTGTGAGGTCCTTGAACAGAAGAACTGTGAGAGAGCAAATGATGCACTTGGCCTCACCACAGAGGAAGGTGTGTTACAGCTGAAGAACAGCAACAGTTTCAGACTGTCATGTTCTGCACTTGTGTGAGGGGCCTCAGGCAGGGACTAACCTGAATAAAAACTGCAGAAGAAATGCTGGGACACCAGATGCTGGTCCTGTTCATGGAGGTGCACATCTGGCAGAGAATCACTGGTGTGGTGGTATCTCCAGGAACTTGAGTCTCGTCCTCCTTTGACAGGTCGGTGAAAACGAAATGGCAGTGGCTTCTGGTCACATGAACAGCTCTGGAGTGCTGCTGGAGGTAGGAAGTGTCCTCCCAGTGCTGCACAGTGGGGAAATGCAGTCAGCACCTGGTGCTGTCCCTGCATCTCCAGCTGCTTCAGGTAACTCGGGCCTCTCCCTGTACAGTTCTCCCTTAAGATGTACCTTCAGACTGTTCTGTGGATTTTCCTGAGGGAAAGATGATGTCTACCTGGCTGGTTTGGGGGCTTCTCTGTCAGTTGTATTCCTATTTCTGTAGCCCTGTCCATGTCACCCCTACTTTTTAAGAAGACCCTAATCCTTAGAATAGTGACTGAAACAATTCAGTTTGATTCAGTCCTGATCCATGCAGTCTGGTTTTCTGGATTTGACACTGGCTAATACCAGGCATCTGAGTGTAGAAAGAAAGGGTTTGTTCACAGGGAGTTGGGAAAAGATGGTCTAGATCTGATCCCCAACGTGTCAAACACAGCTCCCTGTGGATCTGGAGAACTCATGTGCCTTCCCTCTGCTGTATCTCAGAGATCTGTTCAGAGTTAGACCACTGAGCTCCAGAGGAAGTTCCACAGAGTAGGGTAAGGGGAACAGTGCAAGACTCTGCATTGGGCTTTTTCAGAACAACCTGCCTAAGGAAGTTTTTTTCCTCAGCTCCTGCTGACCAGTGATTTAATCACATTGTTTGCAAATGAGAATTTATATCATTTATTCATATAGAATTCCATACAAGTAATCTTGCTTTCCTTATGCACATCTGGGCATTTAAGACCTGTTAATTTGGTCCAGACAGTTCAGTAAATTCAGACTGGAAGTTACAGCTAAGATGAACGGCAACCTTTGCTATAAGAGGAATTCTCCAGGAAAAACCTGCAAGGAAATCCCTTCCGCTCCCTCCCAGCTCCTGTGATGACTGTTTGTCTTGGCTTACCTTGTGTGGCTCTCTCAGTGCTGTTTTGCAGATTTCCCATGATTGTTTTGGGATGAGCCTTTGGAAGGGCATCTCTGTGCATGTGTGGCTTAGTCTGTCCAGCCCTTACAGTGAGTGCAGTGTTCTGTAGCTGCATGATTCTGCCTCAGACTGCACACACAACAGGAGTCGTGCATTTTTTGGTGCAGGTTCTCTGTACAGCTTTTGGGACTCTTTATAGGTATCTCTGTGTCTTTTCCCAGAAGAAGCCACCAGACAGTGGAGCCCAGTGGTGGCTTTGTGGACTTCAGTGGTGGCTGCTTCTTGCTCATGTGCTTTTCCCTTCTACTCTCTGTTAGGTGCTCCTACGCTTTCCCGGCTTTTAGAAGCTGGTCCTGCACAGTTCACCTCACCTCTTGCTTCCTTCTCCGCTGTTGCCAGCGAGCCTCCAGCTAAGCTCCTGCCACCCCCCGTAGAGCCTGTGTCCCAGGCCACTATTGTCATGATGCCCACGCTGTCAGCACCAGCCGTTGTGCCACCAGCTGCAGCTGCAGAAAGCGTAGCCACAGGTGCGTTCCTAACTACGCACTCAGAGGTCACGTCCTGCTGGAAAGCAGAACTTCCCGTGGGATCAGCGCCCTGCGAGCTCTCAGCTGGGCTTTATCGCCTCAGACTCGCCATCCTGGCCAAAAAGGATGGTTATGGCTGGGTTCTGGAGTAAACAGATGGTTTTCAACGGGGTTTGCTGCGTGTGGGTGGGGGTGCTGGTGATTGGCTGGACTGCGGTTCAAGGGTTGGAATCTCACTTTGGCTCTCCTGTGGGAAAGCAAACCTGTATTGGTCTTCTATTAATCAGAGCTGTGGTGGGGTAGATGGGCCTGGGATATTTGTGGTTGGTGCTTGTGTTGGTTTATGTGGGGACTTCTCCAGCTTGGTCTCTGACTGTCCCTCTCATCCTTGTGCAGTAAGCCAGCCAGAAGCCTGTGTTTCCATGGAGGCAGTGTCTGATTCCCATACTGTGACAGTGTCCATGGACAGCAATGAAATATCAATGATCATTGATTCCATCAAGAAAGAGTGCCTGGGTTCTGGGGCTGGCAGCGCTGCTGGATCTTCCAAAGATCACTGCATGGATGGGAAAGAAGATCTGGATTTGGCTGAAAAAATGGATATTGCAGTGTCCTATACGGGGGAAGAGTTGGACTTCGATACGGTTGGAAATATTATAGCCATCATTGAGGACAAGGTAAATGGGGAAAGCAGAGTGCCAGTGCCTTTTGCTCCACATTCACTTGGGTTAATCTCAAATGATTGCTGTTCACCAGTTTAGTTTAAACAGGCAAGAAATAACTATTCCAGAATGCACATTCTCACCATCATTTTCCAGATCAACAGGAAGGGGCACCACTGCTGCCTGTCTGACACTGGTGCTCCTTTTTAGAATACATAAAGAAATGTCTTTCTTCCTTGGAGGGTAGGGTTTGGGTCATGTCTCTGGCAGACAGCTGAGCACTGCTCACAGAATCCTTTCCAGGAGTGCCATATTTCCGAAACTGAAGCTTCAGGAGAATCTCTCACAGGGAGTGACACAAATCTGGCTGAAAAAAGGCAGCCTTGTAAACGGAGTAGACTGGGATTTCCACAATTGTCTCAGTACCAAATAACATGAACTTTTCTTTAATCCCTCTTTCTGACCTCAGCCTGCACTGCTGTGTGTTTGTTTTGACAATAAAGGTAGATGACCACCCTGAAGTCCTGGATGCAGCAGTTGTTGAAGCTGCTCTGTCTTCTTTCTGCGAAGATACCGATGACCCTCAGACCCTTCCTGGCCCATGGGAACATTCAATTCGTCAGGAGCATGAGAAACAGGCCCAGATGCCACAAGTGTCTGTGACTGTGAAGCAGGAGAGACTGGAGTGTGAGGAGCCAGAGGCAAAGGGAATTCGAGACCTAATGGGCATCAGTGAGCTGGGGTCAGAAATAAAGACCGAACTTGCAGAGCAGGACCAGAGTCAGCTGGGCCCTGAAGAAACCATACCAGCAACTGCAAGAGTGACAGAAACTCCAGAGCTTAGAAACCAAGAGATAGAAGAAGATCAAAGAGCAGCTGTAACATCAGGAGAGACTTCTGAAATCAAAATAGAGTCGTCCCAGGGAGAAGATGCAGTGCTCAATCCAGTGAAGACAGAGGTATGTGGTCACAGAGGCTACCTGGAACTGGTGTGGGGAAAGAGAGGAGCAGTTGTGGCAGGTAGGAGCAAAGTTTAGAGGAAGGATGAGTGCTGGGTTGAAGTGACCCTTCAATGAATGTGACTGACTGTTTTCCTGGGAGTCAGGCTGCTGATGTGCAGAGCAGCTCTGCTTTAGGCAGTACCTTTGTGTATCTCCCCTCACCCATGTGCAGAACTGCTGCTGCTGGGAAGGTGCTCAGTGAACCTCATTGCCTGGAGTTAGGTTAGGGTGAGTGAGATGTGCCCACACCTTCACTGAAGTAAGCTGACACAAACATCTAGATTTGTGCATTTCTCTTCCCTCCAGACCCCACCTGATGATGATTCATCCCCTCCACAAGTCCCAAATGTGAGTGAAGACTCCTCACAGGCTGATGTTCAGCACAAATTTGAGCTGTCAGGTAACTTAATTCAGCTAGGAAATCTTTTACATGCAACATTATTAGCTGGATAGTTGTTAGTTATCTGGTTCAGTTTTTTTGGGGAGGAGGGAGAAAAGATACCTGTAGGAACAGTGGTAATTACTGCAGGACAGTAGGCGTTGGTGCAGGAGCTTTTGTAGGAAAGGCTTCTTGGGAGGATCAATCTTTCTGCATTTCTTTCTTTCACAGAATCAATGAAGGAGGAGGCCCAAGCCCTGTTTAGGAGTCAGATGAAGGTAATTCCCTGTTGGTTTTAGTCATCTTGAGTTAATTAGCAACATCTTGCTGCTGCTGTCTGCTGAAAGGCAAAGCTTGTGTTCAGCTTTCTGCACTTTGAGCAGTCTGTAGCTGAAGGGCAGACTGCTTCAGAATGTAAAGGTGTTTATGTATGTGCTTCTGGGTCTGTGGGGACAGGCAGGGCAGGCTGGAGAGACTGGGATTTTATGGAAGTGGCTGTACAGTTGTCAGCAGCCTCACAAGAAAAGCGCTTTGCTCACAGAACCATAGCTGCTTTGGAGGCACTGAGTGGCTGCTGTAGCTG
Organism: Hypocryptadius cinnamomeus; assembly: GCA_013400635.1. NCBI lineage: Eukaryota > Metazoa > Chordata > Aves > Passeriformes > Zosteropidae > Hypocryptadius > Hypocryptadius cinnamomeus. The sequence goes on along the minus strand of VYZP01072642.1, from coordinate 50,440 downwards.
GCTGTGCCAGCTGATGGACTCTGTGTTTCAGGATGGGCAGGGTGAGGAGGATGATGAGGACGGTGCCAGTGAGGCTGCCAGTTTGGAGGAACCCAAAGAAGAAGACCAGGGGGAGGGGTATCTCTCAGAGATGGATAACGAGCCCCCTGTGAGCGAGAGCGACGACGGCTTCAGCGTCCACAACGCGCCCTTGCAGTCGCACGCGCTCGCCGACTCCATCCCCAGCAGCCCGGCCTCCTCGCAGTTGTGAGTGTCAGGGCACACAGGGACTGGAGCATTCCCATTCCTGGCTTGCTGAGTGGGTCCTGAGGGAGAATTTGTTGATGATTTGTTTGGTTCTTGCTTACAAGGGCAAGTGTGCAGACAGCACTCCAGTACCAGCTCCCACTTTTTCCTTCTGTATTTGGCGTGGATTAGCATGGGCATGTCAAGGAAAAAACAAAGCATGAATTTTCTGCTCTGAGGCAGAGACCAGACTCCTGAAGGAATTATGTTCTTCTGTTCCCAGCTCAGTTTGCAGTGAGGACCAGGAAGCGATACAGGCTCAGAAGATCTGGAAGAAAGCCATCATGCTGGTTTGGAGAGCAGCAGCTAATCACAGGTGAGTTTGATGTCTTGGCAGAAAGAAGTGACTAATCCTAGACAAGTCTCCACTCTCCCATCTCAGAGGCTTATCTCTCTTGGGAGATGATGAGTCATATTGTTACAGACAGATGAACAGGAGAGCATGAAACAAATATTTACCAGCAAGGACAGGCACTGAGTGGACTCTTTTTCTCTGCAGGTATGCCAATGTCTTCTTACAGCCTGTAACTGATGACATAGCACCAGGCTACCACAGCATCGTGCAGAGGTGAGTCTCAGCAGTCTCCTGTCATCAGGACTCTGTATGTTTGCCTGTTTGTAGGGATTTCTGGCAGGAACAACGTAGTTTTTGCCTGCTGTGCAGACTTGGAAAAGTATTCTTTTTCTGACATGATTCAGTCAGAAGCAGGTTTCCCCAAGAACAGTCATCATCAGTAACAGGCACATGTCTGTACACAGTCCTGACTTTGAGTGAAGTACACTGACTTACACAGAACATTTTATCAACAAGGTAAAACTGATCTGTTTCTCCCAGTTCCTATCCAAGAGTAGGATTTAACCTTTGGAATTCCTAGAAGCTGTTCTTTAATCAGTATTTTTTACTGCCCAGATGGTGGACTTTTCTGGAAGAATTACCAGAATCGCCTGCTAGCTGCTGAAATCTCTTGTAAACAGTTCAAGCTCAGTGGCTGCAGCTCTAGCTCCTTAGTTTCTCTTGTCAGTGGTGCCTGGAGAAGGCAGATGTCTTTCCTGGGAGATCTCTGAGGCTGTTGTTACTGTTCCAGGTAACTGCTGGACACCTTGGGTCTTCTGACCCAGGCCTTGTAGTGGGGAGCACAGCCCATGGGGGAGAACCTGTTCAGCTAAATAAATAGACACTGTAACCAAACACATTACAGACCTTGGGTTGTTTCCAAAGGAGATGGGAAAGAGTTAAGCATTTCTGTTGCAATTTTGCCTTCATTTCTTTCACAGGCCAATGGATTTATCTACCATCAAAAAGAACATTGAGAACGGGCTGATCCGAACCACAGCCGAGTTCCAGCGGGATATTATGCTGATGTTTCAGAATGCAGTGATGTACAACAGCTCTGACCATGATGTGTACCACATGGCTGTGGAGATGCAGAGAGACGTCCTGGAGCAGATCCAGGTAAAGTACTGAGCTGAGGCCAGTGCAGGACAGAGCATCTGCCTTGGTCCATCGGTCTGGCTGTACCACAGTTTCACTCCCAGCGTGTTTGAATGCAGTGGGTCCTGTCCTTCCCTGCTTCTCTCTCATGGTAGCTCAGGTGTTTGTGTTGAACTAGATTGTGGGCAATAAAAGTAACACAGCAAAGTTTTTTATATGTTCATCCCAGACCAATTTCAAATGTAATTTCCTTCAGGGAAATGCTTAGGCCAGCAGGAACCAGGGTGTGGTTCAGGAACAGAAACGAGCAACAGGAACGGTGAATGACAGGGGACGCGACAGCTTCTCTGGGTGGCTGTGCTGGTTTATGTTGATATAAAGTGCACATGAAACTGCCCTGTGAATTTATGCTATTTAAAATATCTTTTGAAGCAGAATGTCCCAGCTGGCAGGACTGAGTTTGAATTGGGGTTTTGTAGTTCCTCAGGACTTGTGGCTTCTGAGGTAAATTGGGGAACTTATTCTGAGCAGCACACAAGGAACTGAAACTGCCTCTGACCCAATCATTCCCAGCCTGTGGTCTGTGATAGTTAACTGACATGCACTTACTGAGCTTGTTTTGCCTGACAATCTTAAGAGAGTGTGGTTTCCTTGCAGCAATTTCTGGCCACACAACTGATGATGCAAACATCAGAGTCAGGGATCAGTGCAAAGAGCCTGCGGGGGCGAGACTCCACTCGCAAGCAGGATGCTTCGGAGAAGGTGAGAATGCTGCACCCTGTGCAGGGGCACTTGGGATCTTCTGAAGAATCCCAAGATACTGCATGAAGTTCCCACACCAAGGAGGCAGAAGTTCCCACGCCAGCATCTTCATGTGAACAACTTTTCTTTAAATGTGTCTATTGATTAGATTTCAGTTCTGGAACCGTACAGCATGCCAGAGGCAGGTCTCATGAGTTTTTTCTGTAATCCAAGTACTTCCATTACCTGTTTTTAAAAACAGGTGATAAAAACTGTAGGAAAATGAACAGAGTATTGGAAGAGGTGTGAATACTCTCGGGCACATGGTGTGCCTCTTTGGGATGGGCCTGCAGGGTAGGGAGTTGGACTCAGTGATCCTTGTGGTTCCCCTCCAACTCCACAGATCCTGTGGTTCTATGGTATGGCAGAAAGGTGAAGGGAATTGTCATGTCCTTCACTTTCTAGTCAGGTTTTTAGAGCTAGAGAATCAGTCACCTCTGGTTTGCTATGTAAAATACACCAGAGAACTTTTGAATTCCACACTGATCTAAGGAATGAACATTTGTGGTGTTTTCTTCTATAAAGACACATGCAAACTTGATGAAGTGATCTCAGGTACTCTCTGGTGCACACAACACTGTGGCAGCAGGGGCTGCCTGCTTAGTTCTAGTGACAGCTGCACTGAGCAGGAATTGTTTGGTAGACCAGGAAAACTTGCTGTGGCTGTGGAGGGAATATCCCTTTCCTGGCATTCTGGCTCTCGCAGTATCCCTCTTTTTGTCTGTTTTTATGTTCCTGCTGCATAAGACTGACGCCCTGCAGGAAGGGGAATGGGGCACATGTTCCTCTATGCTCATGTGTGGGCTCAGTGCTTCTGTGTGGTGTGTGCATTTCCGTAGCTGATGCCTGATAAGTCCTTCTGTTTGGCCTTTTAACAGGACAGTGTCCCAATGGGCTCTCCTGCCTTCCTTCTCTCTCTCTTTGTAAGTATTGAAAGGCTCCAGCAGGTTCTGCAGTACTGCTGCCAGGTGCTCTGCTCCTTGTCTGGGTGATCACTGCACTGTCACAGCATCCTTAGCACTGCAGCAGGGCGTGTTTGACTTGGGGACTGCACCACTGTGAGCTGAGAAGAGAAATCTCAGTCCCTTACTCTCAAAATGGGTGAGCGGGTGGGGCTTCACTCTTTTCTTCCAGTTCCAAGTGTTTTTGTTTCGTCATCTGCTTTTGCTTTTTTCCATGACTTCTCTCCTGCTTTCTTTCCATGTAAGTGGGAAGACAAACCAAGTGGTGCAGTCCTGTAGTTCCTACATCTCTCATGTTTATACAGCTGCCCCTTCCACACGGCCGAGGCAGTACAAAAGGTCTTGGGAGAGTGAGGAGTCAGCTGTGTGTCCTTTATCTGTTCCTGGTTCAGAAAGCAATTAAGACTCTGCAGAAATATCTTGCTCTGTGCCCGTGGTGATCTGGAAGTGTTTGGAAAAATATTCCCTCTGGGAAACCCCAAGTCTCTGAGTTACTGTGAGGAGAGAGAGGAGGAAGATGGAGAGCTGTCCTTATCTCTCACATGTACCTAAAGACAGAGGAGTACTCCAGGAGAGGCAGCAGATCAGCCAGAGAGAGGATCAGAGGAAGCTCTCAGCTCACCTTCTGCTCGTGGAAAGGAGCTGTGTGGAGGAACTAGGGAGCTAGTGCCAGGGTCACTCAGCTGGAGGAGCACTTCCCATAGGGATCAGCTGATAAGGTAGGTTAGTCAGCAGTTTTCCTTTTCCCACCTTAAGCTAGAATCTGCTGCTTAGGAGGAAGCCTGCACTGTCCAGGCTCCAAAAGCATCTGTCTGGGCCAGAGGTGTTGCCTGTCTCTGCCCTGGCTCCAGCAGTGCAGAGATGCTGCCAAGCCCAGCACTCTGCTGTGTCCAGATCCAACTTTAGGTAGGTCTGCAGGCAGGCCTTGGCAGGGACAGCTTCCCTTTCTCCTGATGGGAAGGCATGTAAAGTTGTTGCCAGATAGAGAATTCCCTCTGTCCCTCCCTCAGTCCCTCCCTCCCGCTGTGCCGGAGGGACGTTCCTGTGGGGTTGTGTAACTCTGTTTGTTTGCCTTGTGAGCAGGACGGAGGCACCAGAGGGCGGCGCTGTGCCATCGAGGCAGACATGAAGATGAAGAAATGATGCTGCAGACACAAAATCCCAGCAGAATCCCAGGCATCCGGAGCTGGAGTGTGAGCAGACAGCTCTTAACAGCTGTTGGAGGAGGAAGAAAAGCTGCAGGTCCATTTCTGGGACCTGGTTCACCACCTTCGCCTGCCCTTCTGGAAAGCAGCGTCTTGTCAGAATGTGTAACCCAAAGAAACTTCCCTAGAGGGGAAGACCAGCCCCCCTGCCTGTTTTAGGGCAGTTGTCTTGGGCTTCATCAGTGTTCTGGTGTTAGCTAGCAGCTGGTGGCTCGTACTGTAATGTGAAGTGTACAGATTTTTACTAGTGCTGTGTAAATGTGATGTATATTAAAATCTGGGAACAAACCTGTGTGCAGTGTACTGAGCATCACAGCTCTGCAGGGAGGAACCCTGTGGTACAAGCCTGGATCCCCACCTGGACTGTCTGCAAATATAATTATTTTCCAGTTATCCCTATAGCACACATGCATGGCAGAGCTCTGATGTTAGAGACAATCCATAAATCACAGGAATGCTGCACAGTGCTTGCATGGAGAGGAAGAATCTCTGCTTGAGTATGTGAGGATACAGCACCACTGTGGTGACACTGGAGATCAAACCTTGAGAAGTTAAATACTGCAGTCTTGTTGGAGCTTTCCTTAGGAGAAAATGCATTGAAAAGGACTTGACATTCTTTCCCCAGAGATCTGTGGAGGCTGCACTAGTCAGAGTGAAAATCTGTGATCCCAGCAGTCGTAGGCAGGATTGCCAGTACCTGGTTTCACATCTGAGCTCGTGCCCTGTTTCTTCTGGGAATTACAGTCCTTTTCCTCAGCAACATGAAGGTTTAAGTTCTCTGCAAGAATTTCCAAGTCACTTTTTCTGCTCGTATGACCTGAGATGAAACTTGCATGTTTTCTGCCCACACAACCTTTCATGGGGGAAAAGAAAACAACAGAATGACACCATCCTTGATTGCTGCAGCAGCTGGGAGTGCTCTGCCCTCCGTGCAGCATATCCAGGGTGCAGCTTTCTGGTAGACAGGTTTCAGGAAACTGAGTCACTGGGATTAAGACCAGAGGCATTGTTCCCTTATCCAGTAAGAGTTCTCAATTTTCACAAGTTCAGTGTTGAAGTTGGCCGTGCCTGCTGTGTCAAGTCCTGTGTATTGCTGAGGTGAATTTTCACCAAGAGTCACCTTACTGATGTGGAAATGCTGAAACTCCCTTGGATTGGTGATTGGTTAATTGTCTTTTGCTGCTAAACCCGGGAGCAGATTTCTGGTTTGAATTCTTATTGTTCTCAGTTCATAGCACAAAAAGTTGCAGAGGCCTTTGTGTTCCATGCTTTATGGAGTGATTTCAGTTAGGGACAAACATTTTAGCATTGCCTGTTGTGACAGGACAAGGTAATGGTTCTAAACTATAAGAGGGCCTATTTAGACTGGATGAAGATTTTTTTTACAATGAGGGTGGTGAGGCCCTGGCACAGATTACCCAGGGAAGCTGTGGATGCCCCATCCCTGGAAGTGTTGAAGGCCAAGTTGGATGAGGCTCTGAACAACTTGGAATAATGGAAGGTGTCCCTGCCCATGGCAGGGGAGCTGGACCCAGACAGCCTTTAAAGGTCCCTCCCAACCCAACCTGTTCCATGATTCTAAGTTGGAAAGAACCTCTGTGCATTCCTTTACTTCATCCAGCTGCTCAGAGCAGGGCCAGCTTCAAATATTTACCTTACACCCAGTCAGAATTTCCTGTGGTGCAACTTGTCATCCCTGTCTCCTGTCACTGTTGGGCTCTGAGAAGATTCTGGCTCCATCTCTGTAACACCTCTGCCCTGCCATTGTCTCTGCTGCAAAACTGAAGGTGCAGCACAGGAGACCTTTCTCAGACCCTCTGGTAACTTGCTTTCATCATAGCAAGCACTGCTGTTCCTTCCTACCCTTGGTTTCTTCTCCTAACCAGACATTTTTCTCTCAGCCTTTTCTCTTGTCCCATGACATTTTAATAGTCTTTAATGATGTTTAAGAGCTTTAAAATTCCAAGATAGGATTTTCTCTATGGAGCCTCATTCCCTCTTTCCCAATTCATCATCTCATGCTCTGACTACTTACTAATTCTCTTCTTCCTAATACTTTGTTCTAATCTGTCTGGTACAGAGCTGATGTTTTACTGTGCTGCATCTCCCAGCACCCACCCTTTTACAGACAGATAAAACTGTCACCCCTTTCTGGTTTTCTTCTTAAATGACAAGTTACACAGCATAGGCTTGGTCACGTTATATTTAAGCTTCTTTAGGGCTCACAAATGAATCCCAGTGGGTTCTAAGGTTTGTTCACTCTCTCAAATTGTTCTAAAATCTCCCCTGTTGACATTTTAATTAGATATCATCTCTCAGACCCATCCCAAGAGAAGGTCTCATGTGAGCTCCTCTGTGGCAACTGCTGATAATGATGATTAATTTGGTTTTTCCAACTGGCCCTATTTTCCACCGAGATGTTTGGCACTGATCATGTGTCATCCCCACTGATCATCTGGCAGCTCTCTGCTTCTGATGTTTTTTATGAGGTTTTTTGTTTTTATTTGCTTTTATGTCTTTAGCAAATTGTTCTCTTTTTCCTTTTTTTTTTTTTTTTGCCTACTTTATGTGGATTCTACATTTCATTTATTAGAGTTCAGGCTTTTATCATTTTTCTTGTTTTGACATGTAAGTTCTTTTTAAAGACTGTCTTTTTGATTTCTAACAGCTTTTTCCCAGAACAGCAAGGGTTGTGCAGTGTCTGATCTCTGCAAAGTGAACTAAAACTTTCCAATTTGAGAGAGGTTCTTTGCTAGTGACTTATGTGGCCAACATAATTAAGAATTGTCAGGCAGTTCTTAATTAAAAGTTCAAGTCTGTGTCATTTTGTCCGGAATTGGTGTAGAGCTGAGCTGTCTGTGATTATTTCACTCATCATGTCTTGCACTAACGCTGCTGTTCTGCTCTCTGGCATCTTGAGTCTTCCAAGATTTGGTAAAACTGAACATAAGGCTGAAGATCTCTTTAATCTTATGCCCAAGTTCCCAGGACTTCCTGATTTTCAGCGTTTATCCCTCTGGAGCACAGAAGGATGATCACAAGTGATCAGATTACCCCAGGCTGAGGCTCTTCTGTGCCTCTGCTTGTGGCAGCTCTGCTGAGGCTGCAGGGGAGAGCTCCAGGCACAGGGTTTCTCCTCAGATGGAATCTCAGTTTGCCCAACTCCCTCACCTGGAAGCTGAGAGCAGGTAATGTTATCTCCTACCTCATCAGATTTCATCTGTTGCCACTGAAGTGAACTTTGAAAGAGGTTTCAGAAGGACAGGCTTTCAGATCCCAACTCTGCTTGCAAGTTCACAAAATAAGCAAAGCAGTTTTCTCATCCCAGACCCAGTGGATTCTGTGTTTCTCCCAGTTATGCACCATAAGCTGAATTTGGAGCTGTGCTAGCAGTCCTGAGAATGGAAAAGAAAATCACTGAGAAATGTGCTTGTGTAAAACTCTGAAAAAATTAGGTTGTACATAATTAACTGAAGACTCTAAAGACTGTTAATTAATGCATAGAATTCTCCATAGGTGCAGCATCCAGGCAGCTCCATTCAGTGGCAAGATGAGGATTTTGTGACATCCTTTATTATTGTACTGTGGCTCTGCAATCAGTTCCCCAGGCTTAGAGTGCACTCGTGCAGTAGAAGACATTTAGGCATGGACTAATGAACAGAGATGAAATTACTGGTTTCTTCCTTCTTAAGAGAATGCAAACTTGTATTTTCTGCAGTGGATAGAACTATGCCTGTTGGTGTGTGACTGTGTGGTTATAATTGTTCTGGCTCAGGTACATGAGATATCACCATCCAGATAAATCACACCTGTCACTTTCAAAACTGTGTCTGTAAGGTTTGGAGTAAGTTATCTCCAGCGTAAAAATTTCTCAGGGGGCAGCAAGTGGAATTTCAGTGAGTTGTCCTTGGAGTCACCAGTTGTTCCCAACACTCAGCAGCTGAGGAGCCCCAGCAGGGCTCAGTCTGAGCTTGCTGGGTGCCTTCAGCACCTGAAATATGGAGCATCACAACGCCACGTGCTCCCAGACAGCTCAGCATGACCTGAGCCAAGTGACCCACTGACCAGGGCAGGGAGAGAGCACAGAAAAAGCACCAGAAAACCTGAAATTCAGTTGCTGTGAAGCAGCAGTTTGTGTAGCAGAGCTGCAGCCCTGCCATGTGCTGTGTGGTGAGCTCAGGTGAAGGCTGCTCACCTCAGAGTCCTTCCCATGTTGTGGCCCTCCAAGGGTGTCAAGAAATGAGCTGGGCTTGGCAGTTCTGGGTCAGGGTACAAAGGAATTGCTGTATTTTCTTTGTTTGCAGATGGGCCATGCCTGGAAGTCTGAGTTGGAATCTCCCATCAAGTCAGAGAACAGTGATTTCCAGTCTCTTCCTGACTGGGATTCAAGCTTGGAGCTGGATGTGATGAGCTGGAGAAATACTGAAGAGGAGGCCATGGGGAAGCTAGAGGGGAGCAGCCAAGAGGCAGACCATGAGATGGAGCTGAGTGAGCCTCTCTGGAAGGATGATAGTGAAGATTACCACGAGGCAGAGAAGCCATGTGAAAACGACAGTCCTCTCCAGTACCTCTTGGAGGTAGGCCTGGCTGGATTACAGGAAGGTGGGCAGCAAAGCTCAGGCCCTCCTGAAACATTGGGCTTTGCAGGGCCTGCACCATCCATATCAACAGAAAAAGTCTGGGGGCACAGCAGGAGCTCTGGGTTCACTTTCTCCCTAGCCCAAGCCCAGCCTTTCCTCCCATTTGGAGCTCCCACTGCACCCAAGCAGCTGCTTTGCCAAAACACAGCTCACCCTTAAGCACAGAAATGTCAGTGAACTGACACTGTAATAATAACACAGGGCTTCATCAGATTTTGCAAGGATTCCTAAAAATGGAAAGGCGTTCGTGAGCGATTGCAAAAATAGCATCTCTGCTGTTTATTTCTTCTCCCTTTTGCCTTCGCAATTTTTAGTAATAAATCACTGTCTTGCAGGTAACCCAGATGTTGGAATCTTTCTGCATTGGCAGCACCGAGTCATCGCAGACTCCGTGGGATTATTGTGGCTCGGGGAAGCAGAGTGATGGGGAGGAAGTGAGCTGCCAGGAAAAGACCACAGGAACAGCAGTCTCAGGAGCAGAGGAAAGTCAACTGCACATCCTGGCAGAAGATGAGGAAGAAAACTTCCTGGGAAGAGAGGTAGGAGAGTGGTGGTCCTAAGAGAGCCTCTGGCCCTGGATGAGAGATGAGACAGTGAAGGAAACCAGCTCTAGAAGAGATGGGGAGCCCCAGGTTCTGAGAGGGGGAGACAAAACACACGAGGAACACAGAAAAAATGTATGAGGGAAGGGTGGTTTTTATGTATGGCTGTGTGTCTTTATAAACAGGAAGCTTGTTACAGATGAAACCCTCAGATGTGAGTTGGAGGAATTGCTTCTTGGCAGTGTAAAGGTGACTCATGAGAGCTGGCAGGCTGCTCTCAGGTTTAAGGCAAGGTTGGAATACTTGCCTGGTTCTAATTGCTGTGTTTTGCAGCACAGCTTGGCTGGTTTCAGGCCCACGTGGCTGTGCCAGCAATAACCATCTGCCCCTGGGGACTGTCATGTCTTAGAAGCAGGCACTGTCTAGCCTGGGTTTGCATCAGTCCTGTGTTTGGGGGCTGTGGGCTCCCACCAGCCTGCTGGGTATTCCTGGGAAAACAGCACAGCAGTGGAGGAACAGGGCCATTTTTGCACTTGTTCTCTTGCAAACTCAGGACACTGGAGACAAATAACCCCCAGGATTTCATCTCTTCAGCCAGGACAGTGTATTCCCAGCAGTTACTCTGCTCTCAACTGCTCTTACTCCCAGCAGCTCCCACTCAGTTCTCCCAGTGGTCACAGCCAAACACACAGTGTCCAGTTTCTTTCTGAGAAGTCTGCTCATGCTTCAGATCTGTTGAGGATTCTGAGGTGCTCCTACATGAAATCCCACTGAGCATTTTACTGGCAAACCACTACAACAACAGCACCACTCTCCTTCTCTTTTTCCTTTATTCCCTGTCATTTTAACGTGGGAGTTTGTGAGGAAACAACCTTGTTGAACTCTGGGGGTTCCTGTTATTTGTATCTGCAGCTTTACCAAGCCTGAGGCAGTCTTACCTCAGCTCCTGATTGCCCTCTCTACATCCATGACTCTTCCCAGAGAGCAGACACAACACTGGGCACCACTCAGCTCCACAGGGTTTGTGTCAGCCAGGGGTGGATGTCATCCAAGAGATCAGACACAGCTCCTGCTGGGAAGGTCTGAGTGAGGTCAAACAGCATCCTCTGAGTAACAGAGCAGGCAAGCTCCCAGCTGAGCCTGGATGCAGCAAAGGGATATGCAGCAGGCTGGCTTCTAGATGAAGGATTCAGGTAATGTGCTGCCATTTTAGATGTGTCCTCTGTGCTCTTCAGGGTGAGACTGAAGACACACCTGGAGAACCCCCTTTAGATGAGCTGCATTCACCAGAGATGAGTGCTCAGGCCCTGGATCAAGATGACAGTGACAGCACCTCTGCAGCCTCAGTGCTGGACTCCACAGGCTCTCCCAGCATGCACCTGTAAGTAGCTGGTTCTGCACTGCTGCAAATGCAGCAGGACAGAGTCATTTCCCTTGTCACACGTGAGAACAAGTGCATGGCCAGGTCACATCCGGGGAGGTGAGATAGCCAAGCAGAGCAGGAGGGAAGGAGGTAACTTGTGCTAGCTCTGGATTTGCTGGTATTGTAGGGCATTGATCCTAAGGTGAAGTGAGAAGAGTAGAGATTAAATAAGAAATTAAATGGAAAATACATGTTTTATGTTGTCTCAAGTCAGATGGGCCTGGTGTGAGCTGCACATCAGGCTCTGTCAGGCAATGCACAGCCCAGCATTACCAACCCCTCTGAGCAGGTGCACGTGTGTCAGTCACATGCAGGCTCTGCCACCTGTGTGGTAACTTGGAACTTTCAAAGGAAAAATGTGGGATTTTGAGAAGAGAAACTTCATTAAAACCACCTCAGTAAAGGTCTGAACTGCAGAGCAGCTTGAGGTTTTTTCTATCCAATTTGGTCCTGTTCCTTATCTCAGCTTTGCTTTTACCTCTGGTCCTGCATCTTCCTGCACTCTGGATGTTCAGTTGTGCATTCTGATGCAGAACCACCCTCCCACCATCACACTCAGAGGCTTTTTGTAGCTTCATCCACCTGGATGTGGTGGGAGCCAGCAGAATTGTCACCTCCTACTTTGTCTCGAGTGTGATGATCTGGCAGTATCTTCACTCCACAGGCTGCAGCCAAGCTGGAATAACCCCCTCCAGCACCTGATCCTCAAAAAAAAGCTCCTGTCCATCTGGAGGATGATAGCCAGCCACAGGTACGTGGGAGCAGAGGGCTGCATCAGCACGTCCTGAACACACTGCCCTGAGTCCCAGCTCCTGTGTCACCTATCCCAGCTCCTGTGTCACCTGTCCCAGTCCTCCCCTCCCAGGGGCTGGCCTGTCTCTCCAGGGAACAGCTTTGGGAACAGCTGCCTGCTGCAGAGCTGGAGAGAACACTGCATATTGATTTCCTCTGCTTAATGTGGCAGAGCCCAAATGCTGCTTCCTACACAGCTGGCACAATACTGGCAGTGCCTCAGGGCCAGCAGGGAGAGGCAAGCCCTGCTCCATGTTTTTGGTGCAGGGGCAGGCAGAGAACATTCCTTGTCCTTGTCCCTGTAGGTTCAGCAGCCCGTTCCTGAAGCCAGTGTCAGAGAAACAAGCCCCTGGATACAGGGATGTGGTAAAGAGGTGAGTTTGTGGAGGAAGTGCTCACTGGCTGATTTCTCTCGGGTTTTTTTCTGTCTTCTCTGGTTTCCAAAGGGACAGTGGGATGGTTTCCTTCCTCCTTTTCCAGAGTTTGGCTGTCACCAGCATCTCCCACTGATTTCTTTCAGTAAAACTCCCTTCTGGGTAATTAGAACCTGGAAGCTTGCACTGACTCTGGAGCTGGTGGGAATTGTACCTGCCCTGTGCAGGCATTAGATGGCTGGCTCATTCCAGGGACAGTCCCTGGGCAGGGGATCCAGGCCCTGCAGCTCAGCAGTCCCTTCTCCCCGTGCCTGGAAAGTGCCTCAGGAGATGCCCCCTCCTCACCCGCTGCGGGCGCCCCAGATGTTTCACTCTCAGCACAGAAGTGGGTCATAAGAATATTTCCCAGAGAGATTAATGGCATTTTTTCAGAGCTGAATCATGTTCTATTCTGGTCACAGTTGTCCTCTCTGCAGCCATTCATTTTCCCATTCTGTCAAAGTAAGGGAAGTAATATTTATTCCCTATCATGTTCCTGTTACCAGCACTGCTATTTTTGCTGGTGGCACCATTCGATCTTTAGGGAGTTTAATAGATACCTATTTTAGTAACTTTTCTTTCTCCACTAAGACCTGGACTGACTTCCTGAAGACTAATTACTGCTTGCCTTCTGTGGAGCTCAGCATCCCATTTTTCCAGAGGTGACTGCTAATGACCTGCCAAGTTGATTGGATAGCAAGTGTCGCATTGGCTGAACTCACTTTTGTCTGGCTCAGAAGAAAAGCCTTTCTCACTCCCCTCTGTGTGTCTTGAGCAATAAAATTGATTGAAAATAGCAGTGCTTTCAGGGCCACCCTGAAATGAGAACAAGCACACTCATGCAGATCCCAAAGGATGCGAGGCCCTGGGCTGCAGTTTCATTCTTCTCCTCTCTGTCTTTTGTAGACCCATGGATTTAAGCAGCATAAAGAGGAGGCTGTCAAAGGGACACATTCAGTCCGTGATGCAGTTCCAGTGTGACCTGATGCTCATGTTCCAGAATGCCGTGATGTACAACAGCTCTGACCACCACGTGTTCCACGTGGCTGTGGAGATGCAGCGAGAGGTCTTGGAGCAGCTGCAGGTCTTGGCTGAAGCCCTCCTGTTGTCCAGGGACAGGCTGGAGTGAGGCAGAAGGTAACCTGAGGCCTCTCTCAGTTGAAGCAGCGTTGTCTCCGTGGCTCAGGGCATCTCCTGGGCTCAGGGGATGTGCTGCCGTGGCCTCGGGTAGACCTCATTATCCCCAGTGCTGGCTGCTGGGTTGATGGGTTGATTCAGAGCAGTTTTTGGGAGGGTACCACGTTGGAAGCCTCCATTCTTTCTGGGAAAAGCAGCGATGTAGCCCTGCAGGGAGAAAAGTTCCCTGGGATGAAAAGCAAGGGAGAGAATCCTGTGTGTGGCCAGGTGGGTGAAGCGGGTGCAGCCCGTGAGGGCGGCTGGCTGCACACCGGGCACGGCGGCGTTCCCGTGTTGAGGTTGTTGTGCTTTGTGTTGGGTCGGGTGGCTCCAGCGTCACCGGCACTGACCACACCCAATAAAGGCCCGTGTTGAAGCTTGACCGGCCTGCCTGACACTGGGACTGGGACTGGGACTGGGACTGGGACTGGGACTGGGACTGGGGCCGGGTCCAGAACTGGGGCCGGGGCCGGGCAACGCGGGATGGAGCGCGTGGCCGGGGGGTCGTACAAACACCGCTCACCATTGGTCATTCCGGCTGTCAGTCACTGCCAGAGCGGTTCCGATTGGCTGTCGGAGAGCTCGCGGGCGTGTGTCCCGCCCGCGGCGCGGCGCGTGCCCCGGAAGCGGAATGGGCCTGGCGCGGCCATGGCGCGGGAGAAGCCGGAGGCGGCGGCCGAGGCGGAGGCGACACCGGAGCTCTCGTACCGGGAGCAGCTCGACTTCCTGAACCCCATCGCGCAGCCGCTCGCGTCCCGCAAGCTCACCCGAAAGCTGCTCAAGTGCATCAGGAAAGGTCTGGCGGCGCCGGCGGGGAGGGGCCGGGTGGTGGCGGTGGCGCGGTGCGGTCCCGCACGCTGCGGTTCTCACTCAGCCCCTCACGCCGTGCTTCTCTTGCAGCGACCAAGCACAAGCAGCTCCGCCGCGGCGTGAAGGAGGTGCAGAAGTTCATCAACAAGGGCGAGAAGGGGTAAGTGCTGCCCTGGCCCCGCGGGCCTGCGCGGCCCCGCCGGCCCGGCCGCTGACAGGGCTGTGCCCGCAGGATCGCGGTGCTGGCCGGGGACACGCTGCCCATCGATGTCTACTGCCACATCCCCATCATGTGCGAGGACAGGAGCCTCCCGTACGCGTACGTCCCTTCCAAAACGGTGAGTGCTGGGGCGGGGGAGGAACCAGCCCTGGTGACAAGGAACCCGCTGAGAGCCCGGGCTGTGACCGGAGCCTTCCCGGGAGGTGCAGATCCGGTGCCCGAGTAAAGAACGCGGTGTTTGTCCCTGACCAAGGCACAGAAGGGACAGGGGGAGGTGTGGGAGTGTCTCACTGTGGAATCAGAGAAGTGTTTGTCATGATCGAGTTCCTGCAGCAGCTCCGGGGCAGAGCCAGCCCATCTTTACCAGGTTTCTGTGGGCTGGGGCCAGCTCTTTTGCAGACAGGGAGCTGGGGGGACAGTCGGTGTCTTTAGAGCTTCAGCCCCTGTGCAGGCAGCTCTGCAGACCCACTCTGAGGAAGAATTATGGCACATGAGACAGGTGCCAATCTCTTCTGTCAGCCCAGGTTGCAGCTTGTAGGAGACAAGCTGGGGAAAATGTTCACGAGGTTCTCACCTCAGGAAGGGACCTGGCCCCTCATGAGCTCCCTGTGTTCCCTCAGGACCTGGGAGCTGCAGCCGGCTCCAAGCGCCCGACCTGTGCCATCCTGATCAAGCCCCACGAGGAGTACCAGGAGGCCTACGACGAGTGCCTGGAGGAGGTGTCGGCCCTTCCCCTGCCGCTGTGAAGAGCCGGGGCCGGGCTGTGCCCTGCGGGGCCCTGGCGGGTCCCTGTCCCTCTGCCCGGAGCCACACGGCTGTTTCTGGGGACTCTGCCGAGAGGACTGATGGGGGGATGCTGAGCGCTGTGGGGTGAATAAAGGTGTCTGCGGGTTTGTACAAAGTGGTCCTGGTGCTCGGGGGGTGGGCTGGGGGTGTCCACGGCTGGGTTAAAGCACAGCGGGGGTGAGGCTGCCCCGGGAGCCCGCCCATGACTCAGGGCCCTGCCCTGCCCGTTGTACCGCCCAGCCCGCTGGGCAGGCCCAGGCCGGCCCCTCGCCATCCCCCTCACCCCCACCCTCACGGCCGGGAGCCCCCCGACCCCGAGGGAAGCAAAGCAGAGGCCCAGAGAGAGAAATGCGGGTTTATTGCAGGAATGGGGTGCAGAGCCGGGCCCAGCCTTCACATGGTTCTGCTGTGACACACAGCAGGGCTCTCCTCCAAGCACCTCTGGGCTCCCCAGCTCCCCCTCAACTCCCCTGGGAGGGGGGACCCCAGCCTCTTCCCCAGCTCAGGCACATGCCCCAGTCCTCTCTCCCACCCCAGTTCCTCCCAGTGTGGCAGAGCACCAGTTCCCATCCCTCCTTGCACAAGGCATTCCCCCATCTCAGCCCGAAGAAAGCTGCACCAACCACCTCCACTGCAGAGCAGCTCCACACTGGGGCCACGAGAAGCCCCAACAGAGGTGCTGGGGCAGCTGCCCCCTCCCAGCAGCACCAGAACTCCTTGGGGTTTCCTCCTCTGCCTCCCCAGTGGCACCACCATCCCCAGGGCCCTGCTGACAAGGCAGCCACTGCAAACAATAGCTGCAACCCCCACAGCAAGGCAGTGGGGTGGGGGACAGGGCTTAAGCTTCTCCTCACAACATTAAGTTACTGGGTTGTAGGAACAGGGGCAGCAGAGCAGGAGGGACAGGGAATGTCTCACAGGGTGCTTGGTTTCTGCCCCCGTGGCAGAAGGAATCACAGGGCAAACACTCCTGGAGTCAGAGCACGGGGCACATGCAAGACCCCCACCCTGGCACAGATGACCCCCTGCCCTCCAGAGATCCCCACCAGAAGGGCCTGAAGTGCTGCAAGGAGGAGAAGCTCCCCTGTGGCAATCGGTCCTTCAGCCCAGGGCAGCGCCGAGCGGGGCCAGTCCTTGTGCACACCCTGAGATCGTCCCTTTGCAGCGGCAAGAGACCTTCCCCCTTCTCAGTCCCACTGGCATCCCGCCCCTCAGATCTTGGAGGACTCCACCCGCTCGATCCAGGGCGAATCGATCCTGACATCCCTGGGCTCCGCCCGCAGCTGTCGCAGCTCCCGCTCCAGCGCCTGGCTCCGGTGGTACATCTCCATGTAGCTGGCCTGGAGCTCCCGCTGGTACCGCAGCACCTTCTCCTTCTCCTCCTGCCACGTTTTCCTCTCCAGCTCAAAGTTCACAGCCTGCAGCTGGCCCTGACGCCGCTCCCGCAGCAGCTCTGCCCACAGCCACTCCACCTGCCGCTCCAGGGGCTCCGCCGAGTCGCTCTGGAGGCCCCGGCACTTGGAGTCATCAGTTTCGCAGCCAGGGAAGTCCTGGCACGACGGCATGGGGTCATCACCCAGGGGCAGCGAGGTGCTGGGCTCCGGGGGGCTCTGGAAGGAGTCTGCCAGCTGTGCCAGCTGGGTGTCCCTGGCCTGGACCTCTGCCTTGGCCTCCCGCAGCTGCGTCTTCAAGCTGAAGATCTCCCCCAGCTTCTGAGCCATCTCCTCCTGGGTGTCCCGGAGCTGCTGCTTCAGCAGGGAGATCTCTGCTGCTTTCTGGCACACCTGCAGGACACGGGTGAGCAGTGAGGAAGGGCTGGAGGAGCAGGACCTCAGAGGCGGCAGCACCCCAAGTTGTCCTCCTGGGAGACCATAAGCACCACACGTGGCTCATCCCTCCCATACTGTGACCCCGAGCCCCAGCTCAGCAGGGAACTGCTGCCCCCACGCTGGCCCCACAGCCAGGAGGGTGGCAACAGGGAGGGAAGGAAGGAAGGGGACTCACCTCCCACTTGGTCTCCTCCAGTTTGGGGCTGCCATGCTCGCCCTGGGGCTGCCGGAGCTTGCTCTCCTCGCACTGGCACTGCTGCAGGCTCAGCTCCTCCTGCAGCCTCTTCTTCTCCTGCTGCGCCTTGTAGAGCTGCAGCTGCAGCGCCCGCTGCCCGCGCTGCGCCTGCTGCATCACCTGCTGCAGCCGGGCCATGTACATCTGCTTCAGGTCCTCCAGCTCATCCAGCCACAGCCGCTGCTTGTCCTCAAACGCCTGCCAGCAGAGGTGGACACTGGTGAGAGGCTGTAGCCCCAGGAGGGACCCCAAGAGGTCCTGTGATATTTGATCCTCCCACACTTAAGCATTCCAAGCCCAACACCCACCACATCAGCTCCTTTACTGCTCCTTCCACCCCCACATCCCTGCCCGGGGCGCCCAGCACCACCCCAGCTCCACGGCTCACCTGTGTGAAGGGGTCTTCAGTCTCGCTGAGGCTCCTCTTGAGCTGCCGCAGCTCCCCTCCCGTCTCCTGCAGCCGGTCCTCCAGCTGCTTCACCGCGTCCTCCAGCGAGTAGGAGAACTCGTACGGCGGTGGGGGCTCGCCGGGGCTCTGCAGCCTGCTCAGGGTAGCCATGCTTTTGCAGGACAGGGGCATCTTCTCAGGGGCCAGGGTCTCCCTGGGGCTCCGGGAAACCCTGTCCAAAGAGCCCCCGATGTGGTTGATGTGGCCCATGGAGGCGCTGAACTGGCTCTGGGCAGGCTTGAGGCGGGAGCCGTAGGACGGGAAGCTCTGGATGGAGTTGTGGCTGGAGTCAGAGGCCTCGTCCAGGCTGATGGCGTGGAGCAGGTGGGTGCGCAGAGGGCCGTGTTGCGGGGCCGCCGTGCTGCTCTGCGACAGCAGCGTGTGCAGGCTCCCATTGCTCTTGGACAACTTCTGCCCCTTGGACGAGGACAGGCCCTGCATGGAGACCAGCCCCTTCCCAGCCACTGCCTTGAAGGCCGAGGGTCTGATACGGCACTGAAAAACAAGAGCAAGGTCAAGCATGAACCTCTACAGCCAGAGAGAACCCCCACACTCCCCGCTTCATATCCCTGAACATCCTCAAATCCCCACATCCCACCCAGGGGGGTGCAGATCACCCTGCTCCATCCCCATCCTCTCGCAGACCAGGCTGTATCTCAGCACCTCACAGCCTCACCTTGTCGAAGCGGCCCCGCTCCGGCAGGGAGCTCTTGGAGAAGTCGGCCCCGCGGTGATGCTCGCGGGAGCAGCGCTCGGGGGATCGGTTCTCGCGGTCACTCTCGTAGTCCCGCTTGTAGCAGGCGCCCGATGTCTGGTGCTTCCGCTCCGCCCGCGTCTCCTTCTTGGCCCCGTGCAGGTACCCAAAGAGCTCCCGCTGGTTCGGCCCCTTCCGCAGCAACCCGTCGGGCTGCCGGAGCCCCCGTGAGCCGCCCAGCGGGGCCCGCAGCTCCAGGGGGGACAGATCCTGCTTCTCCACAAGGCTGCCCACGCTGCCCATGCTGCCAGCGACGCCGACGGGCTCCGAGGAGAGGTAGGTGCCGAGGACACGGGTGTCGGGCTCACAGGTCACAGGACCCTGTGCTGCTGCCATGGAGAATTAGAGAAAAGCCCAGAACCAGCACTGCCGGGGAAGAGACAGAGTCAGCGATGCCGTGCAGCCGAGACACACCCCCGGCACCCCTTTCCCAGCCAGCCCCACCGGCCCACACGGGCTCCTGGCACTGGGATGGATCTGCCATCTCCCGTGCAGCTTCCCGGGGGACAGGGCACAGCAGGCACGGGCGGGGGCTCCCCGCCGCTGCCCCCACCATGGTGCAGCGCCTCCTCCCACACCCAGCCCCACCTCCCGCCCGCGGCCGGGGCCGCCACCAGAACAGGCACCTGCCGCCCAGCCAGGCGGGCGAGTTCGGGAGCCGGCAGCACCTGCCCAGGCCTGGCGCCAGCCCCGGCCCGGCGGCACCCAACCTCCCCGCCGGGACCTCCGGCTCCGGACACCCTCTGGAGGTCTCCCCGAAATGCCTCTGGGGATGCCCATCAGCGAGGCCTCCCCGAAATGCCCCTGGGGATGCCCATCAGCTTGGCCTCCCCGGGGCGCGCAGGGGACGGGCACCTCTGCGGCACCACGGGGACACTTCCCGCACAGCACGGGCGGCACGGGCTCCAGGGCGAGCTCCAGGGCGAGCTCCACACGGCCCCTTCCACCCACAGGCATTCCCTCCCCAGCGCCGGGCAGGGACCAGGCGGCCACAGCCCAGCTGCTGCGTGCGTGCCGGGGACCCCGCGGCCGGACATGGCGTGAGGGCGGTGGGAAGGGGCAGGATGCTGACGGGACAATGCAGCTTCCTGCGCCCAGGGCCGGGGGAGGAAGGATGAGAGGATGAGAGGATGCCTTCGGCCTCGGCTCTACCTCCCCAGCGCTAGGGAGGGGACGATGGCCTCACACCAGTGCAGGGGACTCAGAGAGTGTGGCAGGGGCGAGGCAGAGCCCCCAGCACCGCTCCCAGCCTCGCCGAGGGCTCCGGGGCCGGGTTACACCCAGGAAGCTGCCCTGGTTCTCAGCACCACGCGCCGGGTAAACAAACACCCCGCTTTTAATTGCTGCCACGCACAAACCTGTCTGACAGCTCCCGGCCTGCGCTGTCACCTCCCTCTGCGAGCCCAACACCTGCTCCGGGCACCGGCACCCCGCGAAGGGCACCAGGGATGAACCCTCTGGAAGGATCGGGGCTGCCTGCGGTGCCACCGGGCGCGCACGGGGAGAGGGGACGTGAATGTTCCCATGGAGGGGGGGGCGCGGATGCCCATCCAGCCCCCGGCATTGGGGAGCAGCTCGGCCGAGCCCCGCAGCGGCTCCTCCCGGCACAGGCGGCCGAGGAAGTAGGTCAGGTTGTGGGAGGTTTGGGAAACGCCGGGGGAGCCCGAAGGTGTCCTGCCCGCGGCAGGGAGGGGATCACCCTCCAGGCGGCAAAACACCGGTCCGGCCAGCCTGGCTCCTTCGCGATCTGCTCCCAGTCCCAGCCGTGCCCAGGCAGGATACGGCCACGAACCTTTTCCCTTTCCCATTCCCATTCCACCCGGGAGCGAACGGCGGGGTTGGAGGGAGGCGGGCGCNCCGTGCCCACCGGCGGGGCGGGGCAGGGCGCGCTGGCTGCGTGCGGCGCCGACACTGGCGCGGAGCCTCCTCCCAATGGCGGGGAGAGCCCCGCAAATCCCCCCAGATACAACTCCGGGACCGGCAGCACCGGCGCCGCTCGGCTCCCAGTAACCCCCTGACAGGTGGGCTGGTATTCCCGGGTATCGCCCACCAAAGGTGGAGAGAAATATTTTGCTTCGTACCTGCGGCGTGGAGAGGAGTCTCGACTTCATAGGACACTCTGTGCCATCCTCTAGCAGGGCAATCCCCCTCACAGCACCCGCGGGTGGGCAGGAGCATCACAAAGCCCGGGGAACACGGCGTACCCCCGTGGGGCTCTCGCCTGGCCTGGCGCCAGT